>JARFJB010001466.1:135000-200000 GCA_036346205.1 Vesta saturnalis
CGTTATAATAGTATGTATCCGCGAAGAAGCCCAACACGGATTAATCCGTTTTTAATGGTTATCATTCGGCACATATTTTAAGACTGTACTTAGTAGTCTATCAGCATTTTATTGGGGCCTAAATCAAACAAGATTAGTGTAATCAGTGTTGTTAAGAAACACACACACACACACACGCACGCACGCGCACACGCACGCACACACGCAAGCACACACCCAAGCACGCATACACACATACACACATACACACACACACACACACACGCACGCACACACACACACACACACGCACACATGCAGACGCGCACGCGCACGCACACGCACACACACACCCTCACGCACACGCACACGCACACAAACACGCACACGCACACGAACGCGCACACGCACGCGCACACGCACATGGAAACAGACACGGATACGGACACGGACACTGGTGCGGGCACTGGGACAGAGACGGAGACGGAGACAGACGGAGACGAGACGGAGACGGAGACGAGAGACGGAGACGGAGACAGACGGAGACGGAGACGGAGACCGAGACAGACCGAGACAGAGACGGAGACGGATATATATATATATATATATATATATATATTATATATATATATATATATATATTTGTGCAACTTACATTAATAGTATTTTAAATTCCCGTATGGATGTGGGATGTAGCAAATTTTAACTAGGGTATTAATGTAATCATGGATTATGACGTTCCGCTTATTCGATCGCGCTAGGTATATGTATGTAAAGTTTGTAACAAAATCTTTGAAACGTTCGAACCGTAATTGCTACTTCAAACGTCATATTAGTAAAGTCTTTCGAGGATGCGGTTATCCGCGTATGTATCCGCGTATATCATTTCAAACAATTAATGTCTTTAGATGATTCGTAAATACAGTAAAATGTGCATTTCAGAATGTAATGTGTAATGAATTTGTGTCTGCACAAGCACACTTGTGCAGACACAAATTCAATGGGTGAGAATTTGATAATTATCTGAAAAAACGGGAGCAAACAAAAAATCTGACCTAGTCGTCCTTTTGCGTTATTTACACTGTTGCGGAAGCAAAGAAGGTAGTATTTGTCACTGATAAAGGTTCTAACGCTATTTCTGTACTTCGTCAACATCCAAGAATAAACTTTTGAGCACATGTTCTCAATACTGTTAGATCACACTATTCGAAATGATGGAGGCGTTGTTCAGAAAGTTACTCTGCTTAACTACAAAGCTCCCTTCAACATTCAATGAAACGTGACGCTTTAACAGGAAACTTGCGATGTTCGGTTCAATCGCCTCTCAGTGGGATGATATTTCAAAAATTTTAGAAGAAAAGGTCAAACAAGATATTTAGATAGCATCTGCAAGGATCTACTTGATGAACTGATTTCCTTTTTGACGCCATTTCATCAGACGGCAGAAGAGTTGGAGGCATCAAAAGATCCAATACTATATTTAGTTATTTTGTGGAAGGAGAAACTACTGTCGTTTTTGCTGCCAAATCATGATGACGACTCTCAGTTTATAGCTGACATGAAGTTGAATGCGGAAAGTGTACTCAAGAAGAATCTTGAAATCACGTCATTTCACAAACTTGCAAGGTTTTGACATCCAAAGTACAAGGGACTAAAATTTATCAATGGTGAAGATAAACAATAAAGTCATGAAGAAGCGAGGAGAATGCTTAATTTTCATCACAAGCTGCCTAAAAATGAATCTGAACTCCCAATGGAAAGGTGTAAAAGTAAGTCAGGATTACTAAATGAGTTTGAAGACTCGTCTGATGATGGACCATCATCATCCACAGCTTGTTCAAGTACTGCAGATGAAGTGCGCAAGTACATTTGTACTAAAGTCATCACAGACGAAAAATTTGATTTGATTTCACGGTGGAGTGAACATGAAAAGGATTTTCCAAGATTAATCAAAATTGCTGTTTTATCCATGCTGTCCCTGCATCGAGTGCCCTTCTGAAAGAATTTCTCCACGTCTTGCAGAAGAGAAGAACATGCCTGAAACTTTCGTCCGTGGATAATACTATATTACTTAACAGCAATCTTCGCTAACTGTGGTACAATGCTGTATGAACATGTGTTTTGCCTAGTTTGTGCCTTTTTATTTGAACATCAATAAATTTAGTTCATTATAGTAAACATTTTTCTTATTTAAATAGAAGCAATTCCATTTATTTGAAGGCAAAAACGTTTTAAACTTTATTTTCTTGATCCGAACGCATTCATTAAATGAAAGTCCTCGCGTCTTCTAATTTTAGGCTATCAGCTAGTATTTCTACGATTGCAGTTAACTGGTGTTTGAACACGAAGACTTGAATATGTTACGCTGCATTCCTCATATCTGCGGATGCGGATGCGGATAAACTGAGGCCGATGTGAATGCGGATAGTAATGCGAAAGCGCGGATACGGATGCGGACGAATTTCGTTATCAGAGCAGGGCTCTACATATGAGGTAGTAGCCCACAAGCATAATTCACGCTTAACACTTCAGTATTGCGCTTTACACTTTATACATGTCTGTTATTTGTCATTTGACGCTCCTCCCTCAATTATTCACACTTTCCTGTTCGTAATTCGTCTTGTTTTGTGCTTTACGTTACACTTTACGATCTTCGCTTTACGCTTACCACTTACGGCTTAC
The DNA here is from genome assembly GCA_036346205.1 of Vesta saturnalis. Classification (NCBI taxonomy): domain Eukaryota; kingdom Metazoa; phylum Arthropoda; class Insecta; order Coleoptera; family Lampyridae; genus Vesta; species Vesta saturnalis. The sequence continues at coordinate 137,662 of JARFJB010001466.1, forward strand.
GCGTTAATCCATCATGCACTGCCGAAAATAAGTTGGCTAACAGTATCACGTTGACAAATTTATAATGACCAAGTACGATAGAAGTATGAATACGTTGATTAGACGGGAACAATTATGATTTAAACCGTGTTAAAAAATTGTATAAGATAGAATTGATTTTAAGCCTAAACTGTCTACACAACATTAAAGACAAAATATTTTAAATTAAAAATTAACATTTTACTTTGTTTTGATATGATTTTACATACGTCTGTGAGTTGTGAGCTTGTAAATTCATTACGATTTCTATGGTTTTGTCCTAGTTGTTGTACTATTTTTAGATTACTTAAAAAATTATGTAGCTATTGTACATACTTAATTGATATTTGTACCTCCTTTGAGCATGTTAAGAAACGTTATTACATTTACGACAGTAGCTGAATGAATTTATGCTTTCTGAAATAACTATTATATGAGAAAATTCGAAAAATATTCAATTAAGGAACGAAATTTTATTAGAGTTAATAATTCTTTCATTTAATTTCACCCAACGCTTTCTTCTATTTACTGATTCTTTCATTTGTGTTTCGTACATTGTTTCTAGTTCCCAAAATACACACGAATAAACAAATTTGTTTGGTCTAATTAAATGTATTTGTTCGATTTTTATTAACACCTTTTAATCAAAATACACAAACACTCGACAATAGGGTCAGGTATTAATTTTATTGAGGAGAAATATTTCGTTGGTAAATTACAATCGTCGGTGTAGGCTAATAAAATCCCATGAGATTAATTTTATTTTTATTACGTCTGAAAATGCACACTCACAAATTATTTCTTCTGAGATATGAAATTTAATTTAGTTTACTGATGAAATGTTATGATGTTTTGGAACATATCATACGGTATTTAGCTTACCCTCTTAAAATTTAATTCTAGCAATAATCAATTGTTCAAAATATTATTAATTCAACCCTGCTGTTATCCTCGACAAGACTATACATTTCTGCTCGTTCGGGTCATAATGACCCGAACTCCTGAAATATGAATTAAAACCAAAATAACAACAATTTTTATACATTTATTAACTTTATTTCTCTAATGCAATGTTTTATATATGAAACGTGAAATTTACAATAAATTCAACCAAATTTAAATAAAAAAAAGAAAACGGAATAAAAAATGTCTAATAATTGATATGATCCACTACTTGTTACAGTCGGGACAATAATAGGTCACGTGTTCTTTACACAAATATTTTTTACACTTAATGCAGGTCATATTAGTTTTGTTATCACATTTAGAAGGGCAAAATTTGCAGCGTGCTCGTTTGTTTTTTGTTGCTAGTTCCAGGAAGAGGGTGGGGTTGAATTTTCCACCAATGGTTGTTGAATAGCTGTTACAATTGCAGCTGCTTGTTCACTACGGGGAAGATGTTTTCGACAAAACGTAAGGATTTACCAATCGTTTGCCCAGTTGTTCCAAAAACAGTGCTCTTTGGAACAAAACGTTTTTATTCCAGTCTGGATTTATTTCGCGCCATAAGACAAAAGCATTATAGGCACTGGTATCTAAAATGTTGCAAAATAAGATTTTGGGCCATCGATTTGTTTTTCGTTTCCATGTGTATGCACCGATTAGCTGATCTAATGTATCAACTGCTCCTTTGATAGAATTATAATCAAGTATATTTTGTGGTTTTTTGTCTTCTCTGTCGCTGATTTCTTTCTGGTTGTGAAACGTACTCATTAGAATGACCTTCTTGTATTTTTTTGGAATATAAGACACAACTGCGGTATCTTTAGTAAAATAAAATTTGGAACTATGCACAACGTTATTTACTTCCATGATAGGTAGCTCAGGCTTGCTTATCCTGACAGTCCCTAACATAGCAAGATTTCTTTTGAGAAGCATTTGACACAATTTATACGATGTAATGAAATTGTCACAAGTTACATTCTGACCTCTTAGTCCATAAGTAATGTCTACAACTACTCTCAGCCCCTGATCCTTCTCAGGTTTTCCTCCAGGTGGTTTCTCCGTATATACTTGAACTTCTAAATCATCAGAACTTGCACTATCACAAAGTGTCCATATTTTGAAGCCATATTTTGCTGGCTTGCTTGGTATATACTGCTTGAATGGACAACGACCTCTAAATGCAACCAGCTGCTCGTCCACAGTTACGTTTTGCCCAGGATTGTACAATTTTGGTAGTATTTCAGCCCATTTGTCCCAAAATTCTGTAATAGGAGCCAACTTATCCCGTAGCCCTCTTTCTTGACGATCTTTTTTATTATCAAACCGTAACACGCGTGATATATAATAAAATCGTTTCAACGACATTGTTGTGCGAAAAAGAGGTCTGCCTGTTTCTGCATTCCACAAACTTCTGGTAGATTCATCATGCGATCTGTAAACTCCTCCTAACAGTAACAAACCTATGTACGCCTGCAACGTAATGTCATCTAATGCTTGCCACTTGTCACTGTACACTCTACGACCTTCGATGTTAGTCATTTTCAAAATTATATTTTCCAGAGAACTATTGAAGAATAGCTGGAATGTAGATTTTACATCCTGGACTCGTGCATTGTTGTATCTAGTTGGACCTGGGGCGACTTTTACGATATTTGCACTAGTTGCACGCCCTGATTGAGGAAATGGATCTATGGCATTATCTTTAGATTGAACCGATTGAGCAGGTGGCATTAATTGCGTAGGATTCGTCCATCCAGCATCGTCGAAAAAATCACCGTCTGACTGTTCATAATCACTATCTTCACTGATATGATCTTCCTCTTCAGAAGCTTCATCGTCACTAATGTCACTCAAATTATCAATAAGTTTTTCTAAGTCTTTACCACTAAGAGTTTTTTTTGCCATTATTGTTATTTCAGCACTTTAGAAGAACTAGTAGTACGTACAACAAACCGCACTTTACTCTGCAACGTAACAAACAAAACTGTCGGTTGCATAATGCGATATGATATTTATACCTGCTGCAAGTTGCAAGTCTGTTCCTGTTTCGACTTGCACATGCGGCTACAGACCTGCCGAAAATGCTGTAGTAACTCGCATAGGTACGTACATTTGAACAAGCATGTGATGATATGCATATTATCTATCCTCAAATTTTAATATAAAATAATTAGAAATACAAATTTATACGTCCTACTAATGTATTACAGCCTCGGGTCATAATGACCCGAGGAACATCAATGTAACAATGATGTTTAAAAAAATAAGGAAAAAAAAATATTAAAACAAACAAGCCACCTCATTCTTCAATGGAGTCATTAACTACGAAGTTTAGATATTAATAAACAAAAAAATTATCTAAACAACAGTTTGATTTCGGGTCATATAGACTCGAAGGTACCAGCAGGGTTAAATCATAAAATGAATATATTTTTTTAAAGTTTATTTTCTAACAAGACGTTATCAGAAGTTTTGTTTTGATATCGTTGGCATTACACGATAACATTTGTATGTCATAGATCTATTATCATATGTATTCATCAAAAATTTGATAAAGAAATATATTATCAATGAATTTGCACTATGTAATATATTTAAATAATAATAAATTTAAAGATTTGATTGATTGGAAGTTCGGGAAAGCAACTAATAAGTATAGTGGCGTACGCAGGAGTTTAGGGGGGTTCACCTCCCTCCCATGGCCTATTAAGTCCATCTGGGCTTACTAGCGTAAAACCATTTTTGTTAAAAAATATTACATGGATATCTATTGTGAATTCTGTCTAACCGAGGAATGCTCGCCGATCGCTGACGACCTACTAGTTATATTATGAGTTAGTGCTAGTGGTAGCTTGCAACTCACAATCAGTCACAGTTTTAGCAGAGTTCTAATTATAGAATTTGTATTGTTAGTACGTTCTACTGCTCTTTAAAAACGGTTTTAGTGCTATTGAATACTTAATTGAATGTGATCATTGTTGGTAAGTAATTTATATCAATCATGATTCTTGTTTCGGTTTCGGTTAAATACATCTATCGACAAAAGAGAAATGTTACGCAATCGCTTTACTAAATAAACAAGAGCTATTACCCTTTGTACTTGTAATAAATTCAGTAAACTACATAATCCGAGTACACAATTATAATATAACAAGAAGTCTAATGGGTAAAAAAAATTGCAATTATGTTTGAGGGTTGAGTTTTGCTTGTAAAACTAAGATATATAAAAAAATCTCGCCGATGGACTTCGGCACAACACTTTCTCGTATAAGGAAACTAACTGTTTCACGTAAGATATACTTACCTACAAAATTATTTTTTTTTTATTCATCCTGTATTTTGCAAATCACTGTTTTTTTACATATTTCGTTAGCATGAGAAATTAACTTTAAAATACTTTAGATTTGTTTTTGAAACTTTGATATAAAATATTACAAAAAAATGTTATTTTCGGAAAAACCGGAAGCGCTAAAAATAATCCAATATAGCAGTTTACTAGCTATGTATGTCTACTATGTAATCTCTTCATTTCAAGATTTTATTATTATTAGAAACATAGTTATAAGGGATTGAAATTTTTTAATTTTAAAATTTCAAACTCCGGTCCTGGATAAGATAGAAATATCATATAGGTCATTATATTACTATATGTAACTATAAAATATGTAAATTTAAAAACTGTACGTTGATAGGCTAGTCACTATAAATTGTAATATAATAAGATTACTTACCTACAAAAATTTTTTTTTATTTACCTTATATTTTGCAACCCACTGTATATTTTTACGTATTTTGATAGCATGAGAAATTAGCTTTAAAATACTTTAGATTTGCTTTTGAAAGCTAAAAATATTTCAATATAGCAGTTTAGCAGCTACATATGTCTACTATATAATCCCTTAATTCCAAGATTTCATTTTTATCAAAAGCATAGTTATGAAGGATTGAAATTTTCAAATTTGAAGCTGGTCATAGTGCAGAATCATTTGCTATTGTTGTGATCTCACACAAATGATTTTTGAACCCACAAGAATCTCTGATAACCCTAGCCATACTCCACAGCTTCTAGATCTTTTTGTTACATCAAACCCCATTTGTTTATAAAACTTCCGTTATTTCCCCTCTAGCTCTATCTGATCATTATCTAACAGAAATAATTTCTACTGTCCCTAATTTCGCTGTTCGTAAGACTAATAAAACCTTTTGGTGTTTTTAGTCAGCCTTCATCATGGATGTTAGCAAATGTTCAACCTATTCCCAAAAAAGGCGATAAGACCGATCCATCGAACTACCGACCAATTTCCATTGCTTCCATTTTATCCAAAACCATGGAAAAAGTCATCAATCAGCAACTGTTCTGATTCCTTGAAACTAACAGACTTCTTAGTGACCACCAATATGGGTTTAGGCAGAATCGTTCAACAGGTGATCTTCTTTCATATGTGACCCAAATTTGGAATAATATATTAGAACAATCCAGTGAAACAGTTGTAGTCCTTAGATACCATTAAGGCATTTGACTAAGTTCGTCAAACTCACCTCGTTTGGGTTAAATGATACGCTCATCAACTGGGTTTCAAGTTTCCTTGATAAAAGACGAATATCGTAGTTGATGGCTGCTTTTCAAAAGAAGTTAGCATTAACACGGGCGTGCCACAGGGATCAGTTATAGCGCCTATATTTTTTCTCATATATATAAATGACCTTACTTCTTCAACAACTAATCCGATCCATTGCTTTGCTGACGATAGCACTCTTCATTGTAGTTCATCTCAGTGTAGTCAGAACGGTACCTTCTAGGTCTCAAGACATTAAAGCTGACGTGGCAAATTTAATCAACACACTCAATGCATTCTCAAATGGGGAAGCAATACTCAGTGTTGCCTTGTATCCGCCAAAAAAAGTCGATAATTTCCTGTCGTAAGTATGATCTTAAGTTTTCAGACTCTATTATACCGTTGGGAATGGCTGTATCTTCAAATCTATCTTGGGTTGACTATCTTCTGTCACCTACCAAAACAGTTGCTCGTAAAATAGGCGTTTTGTACAGATCTAAGCAGTAGTTTACCTCCCACTCTCCACTTGTACCAAACGGGCCAATATATATATATATATATATATATATATATATATATATATAGTAATGTTAAATATATTAAAAATAAATATCAATTTATAATTGTTAATTGTTTTGCACCGAACTAGCTCGAACATCTCATAATCGGTGAGTTCAATTATAATTGTTATGCACCGACTAGCTCATACATCTCATAATCGGGGATAGAGTTCATTTATTGTTGGCAAAAGAAATAAATATAATTTACTCTTTGATATGAATTTAATTGCATTTAAAGGTAAAAGTGAAATCATGAAATGTTCTTTATTATATAAATTCCAAATTATAATAAATGGATGGTATGTGAAACATACCTTAGTTAAACTTGCACAATAACGCAATAACTGAATTAAAATAGCAGTTTGTCAAAATTGTCAAATAGAAAAATCTTAAAAATGTGAGTTCAACTATTCTATAATTGAAATTGAAATGTTGATAAAATAATAAAGGTTCAATTACTGTACAGATGTTTACACCGTTATTGCACAAATATATACACATATAAATGAAACACACAAATGCAGGAAATTACACAAATAATGGAAACAATTTAAGGGTTATGATAAATAAACTCACATGTGTATCTGCATATTTCCAAAAGATGTTTACATTTGGTTGGTTCCATATAAAAGTTGGGTAGGCTTCTTCCCATATGTGGTCGACGTTACTGGTTCGTTGTTCAAGGTGGTGCTGCATATACTTCCAATGTACTCCTTGTTGAATGACGACTTTTCTTTGTGGTAATCGTGAAGTTACATATAATTTGCTTAAATAACTTCAACTAAGCACTGTGTTTTTAATTATATTTTATTTAAGTGTTGTTTTAAATGTTGATAAAATTTACGATTTAAGAATTTTATTTTAGGTTCGTAAAACTTTAATTCAAATTCACTTTTGTTTTAGATCCGGTTATGGAATATCGTTTATTAATTATCATATGTCGCTCCAGAAAAATAAACATCGATTCAGAAAACTGAATAATTTTATTAACGACAACAATAAACAAAAACAAAAACACATCAACCGAAATTTGAATATGTAAAATTTTAATCGAAACAAAACTTTATTATAATTGAAAATTATCGGTAACCTAACTTTATATTTGATCGTAGGTTAAAAACAATTGTTTCTGATTTCTCGGCTCTTCACTAACCGCGTTTCAAAATTTCCGATAATAACGTAACTTGAAACTTACATGTTAACACAAAACACTATCAACACTTTGACTTTTTGTTAGAAAAATTAAAAATTGGAAATGAGATTGGAAGAGAGAGAGAGAGAGAATTCAAGAGCAATTCCTTATATACTATTCTGTTAGCTACAAAAATTTCAACTTTTTCTGTACCATGCAAACAAAGTAACCAAGCCTCTGATTAGTTTAAACAATTTTGAAAACTTAACTAAAATACTAAATATGCCATAACTTTCTGAAAATACTTCTGATTTACATTTTGATAACAGAATTGGAATCTGTGCAGAATTCCGCACAAAATGATATCTCACAAGGCATATATTGCTTCAAAAATGTACGATTTGACGTATTCTAATCTAAATTTACTGATATCTAAAAAACCCTATATTCTACACCTAAACTAAATACATATTCGTAATCTACACGAAAAACTAAATTAGAAAACATTTATTTAAACTCATATATCTTAATTTTAGCGGAAAATTCTTTTTTATATAGGAAATTTATGTAGTTAACCCCATTTTCATAATTTTATGTTTATATAGCTTGTACAATGTAAATTTCTACATGAAAACGAGGGAAACCTCCTATTAATTACTCTAATAATTTATTTTATGCTCAAATTATTCTATAAAAACTAAATTTGCAAAAACCTTAAAATTAAAACTTTATACAAATATACACATAATTTGCGTATCCAACGTCCAAATTACTTAAAATGTTACTCTAAGATGTTGTTAAAACTGTCTTCAACATCAACACTGTTCACTTTTATTGTAATGTCTAAAACTTTCTCAACTCAACAATCCATATTGTTAAACACACTTCTTCAAAATTTTTACACAAAAAGTAAAATATCCACATATAAAATTGTTGTTTATATTGTCTTTAATGTTTACAACACTACTTTATGCTGCACTTTTTTGTACACTATGTTTGTGAGTGAGAACTAAACCATATCCGCACCATAACCCTTTCTTAAAATTTAAATCTTTCCTGCTTTGTAACTAACTCAATACATGTTCTAGATATAATTATAAACCTAATCTGTGTGATAAACATCTGTAAGGTTTCTAAAATGCCAAATTACTTTGAATAAACTGTGAATTTAATGAAATATGTTCTACGAACTTCGTCGTACTTACAAATATAACTCCATCTGACCTTCCTCACATGCTTCTTATATAGCCCAATGCTTTTTATAATTAAACAAACTTGTGCAAATTTCACCAAACTTGTTTCATTAAATCAAAATCAATTTCTTTCGTCTAACTATATTACTTAATAAAATGCAGTGTAAATATATTCTAATTTATCTCAATTTGCCCACTATAAGAAATACAAGCTTATTCACTCTAGTCCCTGTCTTAAACTTATATCTAACCATCTCAATATATATATATATATATATATATATATATATATATATATATATATATATATCCTTTATACAAACTATAATTTTTGTCCTATGCAATATTATTAAATTGTTGGTGCATTTAATAGTTTTGTAGTTTTTTTTTGTAGTTTGTAACATAGAATTTGTGCATTGGACATAATATAACAAAATACATTTTGATGATTTTCTAAATGGTTTTAATGATGAATATTGTAACCCCTCCCCATGACAAAATTTTATGTACGCCACTGCATAAGTATAAGGTTTTATAATCGGCACACTCTGATATTTGCAAGCACTTATGCTGTGGGAGTAGAATGTCCTAGGCCATAGATGTTTAAATTTGAACTTTGCAAGTGGGTTAAACAGAAGAAAAAATTGTTTTAAAACATCTACGTGTAAGAAAGGTAGTTTCCTTATAATGATCAATAGAGAGGATAGTTCTGCTTTGAAGTCATTCACTTATTCAATCTTAGAACCAGAATGTACACTTTACCTTAATAATATTTGAGCCCATAGTAAGAAAACACTCGTAAGCAAATAAGCCTCACATACTCTTAACCCTAAAGAAATGTATTATGGGCGAAAAGTACACTAGCACATTAGCGCTCATGTACAAAATTCGTGGTTCCGAAATAGCTCAGTGAAATAGGTTGTGATCCCTACTTACAAACTGATACTTACTAGAGCACTTGTCATTGCTTAAACATCAAAATCAAGAACATACGTTAAACTGGTGTTAGCTGCTTTGAAATTCATAACGTTGTGCGCCATGAATACGATTTAAAACTGTTTATATACGGTAGGAATGCAAACTACTCACTTAGCTAAACCTGTAAAGTTTTCTTCAAAATAGCTTACTTAAAATCTCACTTAAATTTATGAAAAGCTTTCAGTTTTCTCAACAAATCCGCAAAATGCGATAATTAAGCCTAAAACTGTACCGGTAATCGATACAGCAAAAAAATAATCTAGAAATTTAAGGCTAATATTAAAGACGCATTAATAGTCAAAGGAAAGTTTTAGTTATACTCTTAGGACGATATCTTAATTGGGTATTAATTCCTACACGCAAATAATTAGTTATTAAATTTGAATTAAAATAGCTGCCTAATATGAAACTGATACACTTGGCCACTAAACATTACCCGAGTGTTATTCAACGTACTTTAAAACTTGGTATTCACAAATATGTCATAAATTTCCTGTGAACATTTTATATTAAATAATTAAAAAAATAAAAAAATAGCAACATAAGAAAATATCCAATAAAGCTAAGGGGTGCCAAATTAAATACATGAAATAGACAAACACGGTTTGCTACTTTTCAGTGTCTAATAAACATCTGTTGTAATAATTACCCTTAACGCAATAAGAAGTAAGCAGTTTCTTTACTTCCCCTGACGCAAACAGTCAAATCAAAATAATACGCTAGATCAATGTTGTCAACTTCTGATTCACAAATCACAAATTCAATTAAAGCAGAAATTTTGACTATATAATATAATACATTGTAATAGTACAAATTACCCTAAAACCAAAACCTAAATATTACTGAGGTATTGTAATTTTACATGTGAACTAGAAATATACGCCGTTTTGTTTGAATGATATGATTAATTTAACACAATTTCCTAGCTGCGTTTCAAACATCTGTAAACGACCAATACATTTTATAGGTCTGTCCAACATTATATATATATACACATATATATATATATATATATATATATATATATACATGGTGTCCAAACGTTTTGAATAAGCTCCATAACTTGTTCATTATTAGAGATATTGACGTTTTCTTATTTTTTTAGATTATAGCTGCGTTTCTGCTGCTCGTTTTAAACATTTTTCAGTTTATACACAGGGTGTTCCAAAATTAAAAAAAAACACTAAAGTTATGTTTTTTAAATAGAATCTACTGGTTTGATTTTATTTCTGTCATCAATTTCGATTTATGTCCCTTGTTTTCCCAGAATTTTGAAATGCAGGGGTCTGTTCAAAAATTCGTACCTTCCAAATCCTTGCGATTTTTTAAACAATGACAAATTAAAAAAAACTAATTTTTTCCAAATGTCGCCTCCTGTTTATTATCGTACTGGTCAAAATCTTTTTTGAGAAACTTTCCATCAATATAAGGTGGTGTCGAAATTCACGACTGCAATTTAACGAAAATTAGACAACATTACCGAATGAAAATGTACCGGCCAAAGTTAGACCACAGTTTTGAAATGGAAAATTCTGACTCTAAATAAATATAAATAATTTAGGTATCATTTAAGTAGAGATAAATCAAATAATGCCGTTTTAAAATGTTACCTGGTTTTGACGAAAACAGATATTTTTATTCTAGTCAATTATAAATAAAATAAATATTTATTCATTGGTCTGTTACGGAAAATTAATTTGATACATTGATAAAAAATACGTACCTGCAAATTTCTTATGGGCTTTTTATATAAATATAAATAAATATATATAAAATTTAAAATGTTTTTATTGAAATTCACACAAGAACAAAAAACTCATGGAAATAATCTCTTCTTAATGATACCGATTATCGGCGGTCTTAACACGATTTATTCAAATTATGTACTTATTGGTTATATGGATTCTGTATTTCTTTAAAATTTCGTGTTAACTTGATAACCAAATATTTCGTGAATAAATTTGGTGTGAAATGAATAAATTCAATAAAAATCTGTGTTCTCATCATCATCAGTCAACAATTTAAAACGCCATTGATTCGATTCATCTCTACATGACTATCGTAAAATTAATTTTCCGTAACAGGCCAATGAATATATATTTATTTTATTTATAATTGACTAGAATAAAAATATCTGTTTTCGTCAAAACCAGGTAATAATTTAAAACGCCATTATTTAGATTTATCTCTATTTAAATTATACCTAAATTATTTATATTTACTTATATAATTTTAGAGTCGGGGAATTTTCCATTCGACAAACTGCGGTTCGGTGAATTTTTAAGTCGGTGAACTTTTCGGTCGGTACATTTTTCATTCGGTGAAGTGTTGTCGGTGAACTTTCCGTCGATAAATTGCAGTCGGTGAACTTTCCGTGAACCATATAAGGTTTGTATAGTCCAATATAGAAATCCAGATTGCTATCCTACAACAACTAAATTTCGAGAAAGTTTTCTGCTTAAAACAATAAAAATCGAGTGGGCTTCTGTTAATATTACAATCTGTCATTTTTTTGTAAAGATTATATTTCAAGAGGAATCTTAATCGTCAAGGACTAATTAATATGGCATACAGCCTCGGTGAAGCGGATCGTAATATTTTATTGGCGCCAGAAATCTACAATCAAAAATACCCGGATGTAAGAATGCCGCAATGTGCTGCATTTGAAAAACTGAAGCATATATTTGAAGCTACAGAGAGCGTTCTTTTTTGATGATGTTTTGAATGGGGTGATGGAAAAGGTAGATTTGCATACGCAAAGGATCATGTGGCTGCAGAAACAGGGAATTCTTGGTTGTTATCATCAAATAGTTCGACAATTTTTGAATGAAACCTTACCAAATCGTTGGAGAGACAGAGGAGGAGCAATCAGTTGGTCTGCTCATTCCCCCGGCCTTACTGCGATTGATTCCTTCCTTTGGGGATTTGTTAAAGAAAAGGTGTATAAACTTAGACCAACAATTGCGGAGGAAATGAAACAAAGAATACACTGTACATTCCGTTTAATAAATGCAGTCGTGTTAGACTTAGACGAAGACTGCACGTTTGTATAGAAGAAAACGGTAATATCTTTGAGCATCTGTTAAAAAGATAAGTATAAAATAGCTTTAATTTTTTGTTTTCTGTTTTTGTTATTTGTTAATGTTTTTAAATTGTTCTGCTTAATTCGGTAAATACTACTTTGAGATATGTTAGTTTTTGCCTCAATTTCTCTGTAACTCAATTGTGAATTTTCTTGCAAAATTAAAAGGAATCCCGATTTCATACCTTTGTGCTAAAATTTTTTTGTACATAAAGCCCACTCGATTTTTATAGTTTGAAGCAGAAACGTTTCTCGAAATTTAGTTATTTTAGGATAGCAATCTGGAATTTTACATTACCTTATATTGATGGAAAGCTTATCAAAAAAGTTTTTGACCAATATAATAATAAATAGGGGTGCCATTTGAAAAAATTAGTTTTCGATATTTTTAATTTATGTTTAAAAAATCGTAGTAGTAGTAGACTGAGCAGGCTGTTGAGTAAACACTTAAAAGATGCGGAAATCATTCAGGAATCAAACGGTGTTGATTACTTTGACTTATCTACAAGGATTCGAAAGGTACGAATGTTTTAACAAACCCCTGCATTTAGAAACTCTGGTAAAAAAGAGCCACACACCAAAATTGATGACAGGTAAAAATGTCCTATATAAAAGTGATTCCTAATTCAGCATAGAACCCAAAAATAAAAAAAAAGCTAGGTAGATTCTATTTAAAAGAAATATAACTTTATAGTGTTTTTTAAATATTGGTATACCCCGTATATGAATGCAGCACGAACGCAGCTATAAAAAAATAGAAAGTCAATATCTCTAATAATATACCAGTTATGAAGTTTTTCGAACTTTGGGACATCCTGTTATATATATATATATATATATATATATATATATATATATATAACATATCGTGCTCAAGACAAGAGGGTGAACAGCATGGGGTCTTTAAAACGGTAAGAGATACGAAGGCGGTTAAATTAGAGAAAAGTTGAATAATTTAGGGCATGTTCACATGTGGTTTGCAAAAGTTCATTATTATTTATCGTTGACGGGAATTAAAACAAAATTCGATTTTTGGGTTTTTCTTTTTTCGTAATCCCTTCATTTATCTTGAAACCAAAGGTACTTTTTGAATTCTATTAGATGGCGTTTTCAAAATTTTTATTCGACGTTTCGTCTCCGAGAAACCATCATCAATTTTATTTTTTTTATATTGCCGCAACCAAAGAACCACCTTGTATTCGATAGTATTTTTTAATACGAGTTCAACCATGTTTTACACATTATGGTTTTGAAGTTAATTTATAAGAAAAATTCGGATTAATATTAGTGTTTGATAATATTTTTTATGTACAAATTTAACAACTCCAATCTTTTAAATCTATTTAATTGAAGTCAAAAAATTACAATAACTGTTTAAATAGGTTGCCATTTTTTTTTGGACACAGGTAAGCTCTGTTTACTGAAGAATTTAAAACACGGTCTAGCATTTCTGGCGAAATTGTATTAACTGCTGCCATAACCGATACTAACTGCTCTTCATTTTCAAAACTCCCATCATACACTTGGTTTTTCAGGTAACACCCACAGAAATAAATCCAACGGACTTAAATCGGGTGATCGGGCTGGCCAACCTGCTGCACTGTAAGTTCCAATCCATTTTCCTGTAAACCGCAATGACAGATAGTCCTGTACATTTCTTGAGTTATTTTCTGGGCACCATCTTGTTGAAACCAACAATTGTTAAAAAGTGCTAGACGTAATTCATCTAAGGCACTTTCCAAATCAGTTCAGATATCGTTCGGCATTCAAATTGTTGTGGTAAATAAAAGGTCCTATTATTCTTCGTCCCAAAATGCCCATCATATATTTAATCCAAATCTATGTTGATGTCTTGATTCTTTTTTTAAATAAGGAAGGGTTTTGTTTTGCCCAATAAGGTTTGTTATGTCGGTTGAAAATTCCATTGTTGGTTATCATGCTTTCATCAGACTAAATTATTTTAAAAGGAAAATTTAGATCTTCGCCACATTTTCTAGTATACCATTCGCAAAAACCTACTCACCGCTTCTGATCAGCTGGTCTAAGACCCTGACGAACGAAATTTATATAGATGAAACTTATTCTTATTTAAAATGAATTGTGCTGTAGAATTAGCTATACCAGTACGATGTTCAATTTGTATTGTCGATATTTCAGGGTTTTCAACAACGGTTTGTAAAACGGTATTAGCTTTTTCGACGTCAGATTGTTTTTGACGGGATTGAACAGGTTTTTTAAATGAATCAAATTCTTTTAAATTAGATTCCCAACGTCTAAAAATGGATTTACCAAGTTGCCTTCGTGCACGATATTTATCCAAATACATCAACTCAGTAACTACACAATTTCTGAGGGACAAGATGTGGCATGTCAACAAATCGAAGTTTTCTTCGTTTGTAAAATTAACTAAACAAAACCAAAAAAAAAACCCAAGAAGTGATGGTAATAAAACAACTTGAAATACGTACAATTCAAATAACAACAACGATCTCAACGCAAGTTTTCAACAAAATGTTAAACAAGTGTTATTTTATCAAAACCTGCTAATACTAACTGATGAAAAATGTAAAAATGAAAATGCGAATTTTTCAGTTTCAAAACCATAATGTGTAATACATGGCTAAATTCGTAATAAAAAATATTATCGAATACAGGGTGTTTCGTTGGTTGAATTCAAAAAGTGCATTTGGTTTTTAAAAATCTTTTAAAATAAATGACGGGATTACAAAAAAAGAAAACCTAAAAACCGCATTTTGTTTTAAATCTCGGAAACGATAAACAACAATGAACTTTTGCAAACTACATGTGATCATACCCAAAATTATGCTACTTTTCTCTAATTTAACAGCCTTTGTATCTCTTACCGTTTACGTTAATAAAACTATATTTTGTATTTTAAACATATAATTGAGATATTTCTTTATAAGATATATAAGGTAAAACATTAACCACAAATTCATATATCCGTAGGTGTAATCAGTATTAGAATTTGTTTTATTGGGCGCCACCCAATTGCTATGTTTAATAATTAAAATACAATAAACATTGAGAAAGGTTGTATCTCAAAGCATAATAGGTAATCTGAATAAACACTAAACAACTGTATTTGTATGTACATTTAATAAAGCAACATGTCTGATTAATATCAGCATAAAATAACTAAAACGATATTTCTCGTAAAGCCTTACTATCTTAAAATTACTAAATTAAACCCTGTACATAAGCTTACAACCTAGGTTTACTTAAAATTCAAAATACAATTTTATCAGCACTGTATTCAATAATGAAACGTGTATTGACCTATGTCAACAAATTACCGTTTTGATAGGTTATGAATTCAAATGTTTTTATCTTAGGAGCAGGACTCAACTGTATCAAAACAACACGAACTGATCCGTCATTTACTTAAACGGCACTAAAAGGATAAGTTCCTACTTGTACAAAATAACTATTTTAATCTTGTCTTAAACGAACTGTAGCTTGAGAACTTTCATTTCCAACTCCAAGACAAGTATACGATAATGTGAAGGTAATTTCCATTTGTGTTCAACGTACAAATAAACGAAATTTAAACGAACTGTAGCATATAACATAAGTAACTGATGAAAAATGTAAAAATGAAAATGCGAATTTTTCAGTTTCAAAACCATAATGTGTAATACATGGCTAAATTCGTAATAAAAAATATTATCGAATACAGGGTGTTTCGTTGGTTGAATTCAAAAAGTGCATTTGGTTTTTAAAAATCTTTTAAAATAAATGACGGGATTACAAAAAAAGAAAACCTAAAAACCGCATTTTGTTTTAAATCTCGGAAACGATAAACAACAATGAACTTTTGCAAACTACATGTGATCATGCCCAAAATTATGCAACTTTTCTCTAATTTAACAGCCTTTGTATCTCTTACCGTTTACGTTAATAAAACTATATTTAGTATTTTAAACATATAATTGAGATATTTCTTTATAAGATATATAAGGTAAAACATTAACCACAAATTCATATATCCGTAGGTGTAATCAGTATTAGCATTTGTTTTATTGGGCGCCACTCAATTGCTATGTTTAATAATTAAAATACAACAAACATTGAGAAAGGTTGTATCTCAAAGCATAATAGGTAATCTGAATAAACACTAAACAACTGTATTTGTATGTACATTTAATAAAGCAGCATGTCTGATTAATATCAGCATAAAATAACTAAAACGATATTTCTCGTAAAGCCTTACGATCTTAAAATTACTAAATTAAACCCTGTACATAAGCTTACAATCTAGGTTTACTTAAAATTCAAAATACAATTTTATCAGCACTGTATTCAATAATGAAACGTGTATTGACCTATGTCAATAAATTACCGTTGTGATAGGTTATGAATTCAAATGTTTTTACCTTAGGAGCAGGACTCAACTGTATCAAAACAACACTAACTGATCCGTCATTTACTTAAACGGCACTAAAAGGATGAGTTCTTACTTGTACAAAACAACTATTTTAATCTTCTCTTAAACGAACTGTAGCTTGAGAACTTTCATTTCCAACTCCAAGACAAGTATACGATAATGTGAAGGTAATTTCCATTTGTGTTCAACGTACAAATAAACGAAATATAAACGAACTGTAGCATATAACATAAGGTAATTGTCACAAAATGTTCCACCTACAATAATGAAAAGGTAGATTGAACGACTAACGTAGATTCGAATGACGAAAGCTGCTTAGAACGACGAACGCAGAATATATATATATATATATATATATATATATATATATATATATATATATATAACAGCATGTGTGATTTATGCAAAACAAAAGTATCTCCATTTATGTTCATAAAGATGACAATGCATTATCGGGCGCCATTTTAACCAAGTAAAGTTAGTGACGTCACACCACGTCTTTCAACGATACGGAAATTTACCAAAATCAAAGCTGTTTCTTAACATAAGCGGTTTCCTTATTCCTACCTTTGTTCACTATTACATATAATATATAGAAAATGTAATTAGACGCCTTTACTACCTTATAAAATGAAGTAAAACGCAACAAAAAGATAAGGGTACTGAACGATAGCAGGCTCAAGACGGAAATGTGTAAGCGTGTTCAATTCACGTTGCGCATAGAACAAAAATTGACGTCTAAAATATACACAGGGTCGTTCATAATTATGTAGAATAAAAGAAAATATCGAGATATAAAAAATTTAATTGGGACGTTACAATATATACGTGTATATATATATATATATATATATATATATATATATATATATATATATATATATATATATATATATATATATATATATATATATGGCTGATACTTTTAAATGGTACCAACACTGTGCACTGTGATTTGTGACCAAAAAGTTCAATTTTCGATTTTTGCCAGTAATAAGTTTATTTTTGAAAATATCAAAAAATGATACAGGAAAATTTTAGTTGATTCAACATTAGCCATCTCCAGAAGAAACTAGATTCTCTCTACCACGTTTCGTGTGTTTGAGGATATCAACTTTTTTTTGCTAATACGCACTTTTATTTTTTATTAATTTTTTTTACAGAATTTGTAAAGCCTAGTACACTATATGTATAGCACAATTGACCATTTTACGACGTTTTGTTTAACAAATAACCATCATCAATAAAAGTTACGATAAAATATTATTTTAAATTTTTAGAACTGAATTATACACTCCGCACTCCGCTTCGCGTCGTTCGGACAACTGCGGTCGCGTGCGGAAAAGTATCATTTTCCGCTCTAATTAGGAAAATAGCTATAAAAGTATTGACTCTTAATTATTAAATATACAGGGTGAGTCACAACGCCACAGAGTTTTATGATTTTTATTGCAGGGATATTGTGTAAAATAATTTCAAATATACAAGGTGCTTCAAAAAAGAGAGACATATCTAAGTTTTGTTTTTTTAAATGGAATGTCTTATATTTTATCACATTTTTTAATTAACAATGAAAAATAAGATGGACTTTCGTTCCTATACCTAAATACAGAGCGTTTTGATTTATTTTGATTTTTCTTAAATTGCAAGGTTTCGGAAAAAAAGTAATTGTTAACCAAACGAAACTAATTTTGTCAAAATTGCTTCAGGATGTCGAAAATATACTGTTTCGTTGATTTATTTGGCAATTTAATTGCGAAAAATACTATACTGGGTTTTCAGATTTTTCGGTTGAATATTAATACATTCAAACTATAATATCTTCCTTATCTCAAGCAGAACACCCTGTATAGTTTAGATGTCATGTGACCTATACAATGATTTTCCAAAAAGTACTAAAGTATCCTATACCTAAAGCTTCACGTTTCAAAGTTATTGAGGTAATTTTGCAATTTTAAGTTTTTTTTTATGGAACTTGCATGTTTTTATAAATAATGTTTGTCAATCATTTTTTGAACCGAGTAATTAGCAAAGATATTTCTTCTTTTGTGTGTCTGTGTACACATATTTCAAGTTAGTATGGAGTAATTTTTAATTAAGATATTATTTATGAAAATATGTATATTGTAATGACAAAAAACGATGCTACCAAGCTGAAGTCTAATCTAGTGTGCTATTGTCAAAATGACAAATATTATTAATTAACAGTATGTAAATATAATTGCGTATTAATTATTTGCACTGTGTGGTGATATCAAATAATTATTTTAAGTTAAAATGGTTTATTCGAAGCTGGAAAGAAATGGTATGATTTTAATTCTTGGTGAATGTTATGGAAATAGTTTATTGGCTTCCAGAGTCAGCAAGGTGCCCCAACCGCATTCCTCCAAATGAAAAAGTACTAGAGAGATTGTTGCGAACGTTTCGTGGGCAGGAGGTGTCGCTTATCCAAAACAGGAAAAAACAAGTGTGGTTACCACTAACGAGTTTTTGGTATTAGGTTCCGTGGTTGATAATTCAAATACCAGTACTAGAATAATTGCGAGAGAAACAGGCATTAGTTAATCAAGTGTCTCCAAAGTTTTAAGGAAACATAAATACCACCCATATCACATTCAACTTCATCAAAATTTATATGGAACAGATCTTGAAAGGTGAATTACTTTTTGTTGAACAATCCTCGAAGAAACCAGAAATTTTAATCAATACGTATTGTTTATCGATGAGGCAACGTTTCATGATAATGACCATAACTACCATTGTTATGATACTGAAAACAGATCACCAGAACCGATGAAGTATTAATGTGTATGGTGGAACAAATGGCGATGAAGTTAGTGGTTCATATTTCTTCAACGACACTTTAAATGGCCGCAAATTCTTAAACTTAAAAAAAACGACTTTTGGCTACTTTTAGAAAACTTTTCCCGACGTGTAAGGGAATATTTAGACCGAAAATTTCATAACAAATGGATCGGAAGAGGTGGCCCAATTAGTTGGCCTCCTAGATCTCCAGATCTCACTCCGATGGATTTCTTTTTATGGGGATATATCAAAAATCTAGTGTATGCTACACCTCCTACTACTGCAGAAGACATGATAGACCGAATAAAAAATGCATTTGGAACCGCCACTCCTATTATGTTGGAAAATGTAAGATGTTCGCTTGAAAAGATAATCGCACTCTGCATTGAAAAAGATGGCAGTCATTTCGAACATTTTTTATAGTAGTTATGTTAAATCGTTAAGAATAATATTATTTAATATATTCGTGATATTGTTAAATATTGTTGAATAACTTTGAAACGTAAAGGTTTAGGTGTAGGATACCTTAGTACTTTTTGGAAGATCATTGAATTGGTCACATGGCAGATCTAAAATATACAGGGTGTTCCGTTTGAGATAAGTAAGATATTATAGTTTGAATGTATTAATAATACAACCTAAAATCTGAACATCCAGTATAGTATTCATCTCAATTAAATCAAATAAATCAACAGTCTATTTTCGAGATTCTGAAGCAGTTTTGATAAAATTTATTTCGTTTGGTAACAATTAATTTTTTTCCAAAACCTTGCAATTTAAGAAAAATGAAAATAAATCGAAACGATCTGTGTTTAGATATAGGGAACCCTAACGAAAGTCTATCTTATTTTTTATACTTAATTAAAAAATGCGATAAAATATAGGGCATTCCGTTTAAAAAACATAACTTTGGTATACCACTCTTTTTTGAAGCACCCTGTATATTTGAAATTATTTTAAAAATGTAGCTTTAATGGACTTACACAATGTCCCTGCAACAAAAATAGAAAAATATATCCAGTTTTTTCATGAAACCTCGTGGCGTCCCTTGTGACTCTCACCCTGTATATAAAATACCTATTTATTGCGTTTTTATTAAATTAAATATGTATTAAAAAGTAAAATGTATCAAATACAGATTTTGTATGTAAGACATATTTATTATAAAGACGCTTACATAAAAAATAACTTGATAGAGGTTTAATATACATAAAATAAGTTGTGCTACTTAGAATATTATAAAGTTCAGTCGTAATTTCTTCTAATATGCTTAAAATTAGTATAACTTTGGAAACTCTTTATTCATTCTCTTAAACTGCCAGTAAACTAAAAAGTAGATATATCTTTAGTTGCAAAAAGCGTGCAGATGTTTTAGATCCAAAACGTCCATCAATTGGTTTTCAACAAAAAACCGAACTTCTGAAGTAGACAGTGGATTTAAATTGAACTACGAAACCAATTTCTCTTTTTATACTAACATTTGTTAAAGTACGTAGAAAACGTATTTAATTCTTGTGTTGTACCATTAATGTTGCTTTATTTACAAATCTGAAGATATATAATTTCTAATCACAGTTTTAGTTGTATTATATTTCTATAAACTTCCAATTTTAGTTTTACTTCACTCGTTGATTTTAAATAATTGTTATTTCTGGATATTTGCACATTAGTGTGACTGCAATGTATTTTAATCCTTACCAAACTGAAAGTGTCTTTATTGAGTTGCGAAAGAAGTCAGTTATGCAATTGACCATTGTGAGTACTCGATTCTTAGGTCATCACAAGTCGGTAATTGGCAATTTCTATCCTCAATTATTGTTGACTATTTATGTAATTTGGTCTATTGCAGTTCAACAGCGAGGTTTGGACACCAGCAACACGATTTTGTAGTATTGTTCGTTATACATATGTTACATTTGCTCAAATTTTAAGAACAAACATGAAAATGTTGCAGCGATTTATGAAAATGTATTCAACTTTCATAATTATGAAAAAAAATTTCCGGTCGACGGGCGAGCGAGCGTGCGCGTGCACGTGCGGATGTGGGTGGGTATGGCGTGTGTGTGTACTCGATTACACATGAACTGTAGCGTACTTTTATTAGTTATTTCATTAGGATAGGTAACTTTAAATATTAATAAGAAAATAACTACTGATTTTTAAGCCGTCATTTTCTGGATATAACAAATCCGCAAACTCTCCATTGTATTCATTGCAACATTTTATAATAGGCTTATTAGCGGGTGGCACAGGTTCGACTAGGGGTGGCACAGGTTCGACTACCACAATATACGGATTTATATTTACGCGCCCCGATTTCTAATTTGGTTCATATAAAATTAGGAAATAAAATCTATGTGGAATAAATAAATAGAATACATTTTAATGCAATTTATGTAAAATATTTGTACAGGGCGTCCAGTTCTCGATGCTTTCAGAATGTTGCGCATTTCACGTTACTGCCCTACTTTTTGACTTTTTAATCTACATTTGAAAATTTTTACTTTTTAGATATTTCTTGTACTTCCGTTATGTCTTAATTTATCAAAAACTGATCTTAGTACTTTTTTCTTAGGCAGATGTCAGTGGCGTAGCCATTCTGTGTATTATTCTTTATGTTGAGTAGTATAAGTTGGTCTTTCCAAATATATATATATATATATATATATATATATATATATATATATATATATATATGTATTCAAAGACCAACTTATACTTACTCAAGTGTACTCTGTGGAGCCCGATGCGTTATCAGGTCGCTATGAATCCCGAGGTAAGGGTTTTTTATACTCTTAGGTACTTGTGCGTCCCAACAAAGTTGCTGCGGTAAAAGCAAACTGTAGCAAAATATTAAAGACTAACTATATAATATAATATACACGAAAATGGGTAATAACGTTTGCATAATAAATTTGAAAGCTATAAACATCTGTAAAATTAAAATAGTACTTTGATTCTAACAGCACTTAAAGTCAAACTGACACGTCTAATCGATTATTTTAATTTAAATATTTTAAAATTTTTATTAATACTTTTGACAATAATAAATTTATCCATGATTGCACTATAATTGAAACAATGCACTTATTTGATGCTTGTTCGTTATGTTATAAGCAATTTTCTAAAGGTACTATAAATAAATAGTTGTTATTTTTAAAACTTACTTCTTGTTAGAAGTATAGAGTGTTTGCAATTAACACTTTGCTTTAACACAAAAGTTCGATTCATTTTGATTCTTAACCCATGATTCATTGTAATAAATGAAATGCATTGTCATTACGGTAAGGTTTTTAAATGGTACATTATTTAGTCGTTAAAATTAAGACGTATTACATGTTACATGTGCTACGTTTTTGTTATTTTGCGCTGATTAAGTATAAAATAATGGCAATTTAAAAATAAATGTAATGTTCATTTTTTCTACATAGTAAACAAGGGCAAGAAACTATTAAATACGATTATTTAAACTTTCCGTATGTGGTGTAAATTTCTACTAATTAGTACTGAATAGAACAACAATATTAACTTATATTTTTTATCGAAATGGTGATTGTATAAAAAATAGACCAATTGTGTAGCAATTCAGTCTTTTTTTAGAAATTTATAAAGTAAAATATAACAATAGTTTATTATATAAGTGAACTATGTTACATATATTTTACGAGAAGACTTAGCTTGTGAACATTTTGAATAGACAGGCCAAACTCACGTTAGACCCATGCGTGCTTATGTAATCCAATGCATTTCAATTTTTAAAATCTTTTTTAAAACCAGGCATTTAAATGTTTTATAAAAATTTAAAAATATTTTTAAATTATACTAACAAATTGTTACAAAATATGAATTTACAAGTACTCGTGTAGAACCGTAACAAGAATATTTTAAATATAAACATACAAGGTGAAAAAAATGTTTCACATTTAAATTAAAAGGGCAATTTTTAGACATTGATAATTGGGTAATATTTATGTTTAGGTTAAATACTATTTAATGAAATTTTGAATAAACTCTGCCTTAACAATACCAGGCCAAGTAGTAGCGTTGAAATTAGTGCAAAAAGATTATTGGGTACATATAACATGAGTAATTCATGTAAAATTTAATTTTAAAAAAGTACCTACGCTGAATTCTAACATTACAATTGAAATGACAACTACAGTATAAAATGTAGCATTTACGTGAAACTTATCTGACATGTAGGTGAAGATATAAAGTACGAATTATTTTAATTTGTAATATTATTTCTGCACTTCAAACTGAAAAAAATAATCCTAGAAAGCTATTTTGTATATTTGCCCTGTGCATAATTAAATATTCCCCATAATCCCATACAACAGAAATAATTTAAGTATTAGACAACGGTCTTTTGTTTAATCGTCTTATGCAAGTCGATATATATTTAAATTGATTATAACGAATTTTCAATATCATTATCTGGTTTCAAACTGATTGTTATCTAAATTTTATTGCATGTCGCAATTACAAAAGAATAGCTTTAACAATTAACAATTTACATTTCAATAGTTTAATTTTTGGACATTTCCTTCTTAAAGCAAATCTTATATTAGCCTGTGGGCGTTTCTTAACCTAAATATATATACCTTAAACATATCGATGTTCTATGTAATTTGATACGACGCATATCAATAAAACAGTTTAACCATTTTCATTCTTACTTAATTATTTCTTAGAATTACCTTGCGTTATATTAAGAAACTTTATGAAGCAAAGTTATGTAAAATTAAATTATCTTTAAAACATACGTCTATACTTTTTCTAATAAAATGAATGGTTATTCAGATATTAAAAAAATTTGAACTAATTCTACCTTAGGAATTTTATTACCGCTAAATTATGCGTCGTACCAAAAAATTGCATAGACTATAATTAATCTAAATATTTTTATATCTTCGGAATATGCAGCTGTTTTAGAAATATTTGATAAAAACTAAAACTGAACCTAATAAACCTTCCTCTCCGTGGATTTTAAAATCTAATCAGTTCTAAGCCAAATGAAAACTAGCTTAAATACAATTTAAGTACGTAGGTGGACATACACACACACAAACACACTTGGCCAAAAATTGTAAAACGACCTAATAAGTCTATTTAGCGGTTGTAAAAAAAGTCGATTGCATAACATTCTATACCTACACATGTGTATATGTAGGTTGGAAGTTGAAAATTACCAAGTGATACATTCATGTTTTAAAAAAAAATCCGGTCTTACGGAAGGAAAAACAAAGTATACAATCATATTACATAAATCATATTTAATTGTAACGTAACAGCTCTAAAATTTATGGAAGCCAATAATTCGATATCAAGTATTTTGTATTGTAACCCCTATGCTGCATTCTGTAAGTCACAACCCGGTATACATGTACACACACGCAGATTTTTCAAAAACCAGTAGTTGGACCCAGAGATCATCAAAACGCATATGTGAGTGTAATCCAAAATTTTTGTTCGATCACAATAACTGTTCCTTAACGTTACTGAAAAAAAAACTATCTTACTGGATATTTCAATCTGGGTTCTCTTGCTTACAAAGCGTTTAGACCATGTTGCTAACGTGTCACCTAGTATCGCTTTGTGTACTACTACTACCACGCGTGTAACCGCGATTATATCTTTAAGGTCCCTGTGACGTTGGTAAACGTGCTTATTGAACCATGGATTGCTGATTTTAGTAGTTTTCTTTTACCTTTAATTCCTTGGGATTAAAAAACTACTTAATCCCATGGGAGTAAAAGTCGCACTTTAGTCCCTAACATGAGGAAGCAAAGTGTACGTTTTAGTCCCTGCGGTTTTTTATTGGGTGAATGTTTGATAGTGTTTATTACAGGACTTTTCACTTTTTAAAGTGTTATAAACTATTCGTTTTTCAAAAGAGTAGTACCGAAGGATATAAAATAAATTGTTCTTTTCAAAACCTGGTAAAAATAGTATATAAAACAGGTTACAATGTCAATTGGTGCCATAACTGTAAATTTGTTGGTAAACTGCTTACAATCAATTCCTTCCACAAGGCCCGATGCCAAATACTTACAAACTATATCGTTTTTATATGCTTTACATTGTTTTTTTGGTATAATCATTGTGGATTAGGATTAAATATTGCACTGTACCAATACTCATAAAGTCGTTATCAGTTTCCAGGTTTCAAATCTCAGTGGTTCTGATTCAAAGGAAAAGGGTTCACAATAATGATTAAACTTTGTTTAAATATTATATCCCTAAGAAAATCACTCTGTTCTATAGCTAACACTTTGCACTACATACCCACAAAAAAAATTATAAAACTCGCATAAACACAATAATGGTACAACAGTTAAGAATTTTATCCCACATCCTATACTTTTAGGTATTAAATTTTCAGTACGTCTAATTTGTACTTTGCGGTCGGATTATTATTGCGCGATCGTTTCGAAGTACTTATACTGTTACTATTAAAAGTATGTGTTTCAGAATCAAGTAAAACTAAATCGATGACTTCTATCAGTAGTTCACATGCAATTGAGGTTAGTATATGCAATACTGTTCATTAGAACGGGCGCCGGAAAAATATATGAAAAATTACGGAAAACAAACCCGATGAAAAAATTCCCCAGGAAAAATACCACTGAAAAATATCGGAAAAAATACGCGAACTCAGACCCATTTACGAGTCTCTCAAACATTTAAATTCAAATTCGTTAATATTTCCTTTTTCCATACATATATCGAGTAAATATAATGATTTAATGATAAAATGTATTTGACGTGGTGAGAAATAACACAAACAATAAAAGTCATAGCACCACATAAAAAGGCAAGCAAAGACAGCTTCTTTATGTGTTGTTCATAATAATTTGATTAAAACAAGCTCCCACGAAACGTCAAAAACACAGAAGATATTTTGAATAAGGCTCATTAGGGTTAGGGTTGTCATTAAAATAAGATTACAATTACCTTTCTCAAATGGTTATTGTTTACAAGAATAATGGAATAACTAAATAGATAGCAATTAGCAGATTATCGGAATGCGAAGATTAAATAGATACCATTGGTAATGCAAAATTTTCGAATTACCGTTTGGTTATTTTGGATATTTTTCCGGGAGTATTTTTCAGTGGGATTTTTTATGTATTTTTCCATTCATTAGAATATATGTTAAATGTTTTGACAATATATATCTTTTAGAAAAGTTGTAGTAGCGTAGAGTTCAGCATATGTTCCTCAACAACTTCACAGGAATGAAGCATCCGATTTTCTAATTCCAATAATCAAACAGGTACAAGAGGCGCACGTTGTATTCCAAATCTATACAGTTTAGACAGACTAATTCAATTTATATGTAACCAAGTGCGCATTTTTCTTACAATGGAGATAAACGTTAAGCACTTTTGGCCTCACTTGTGGAGTTTGAGCATTCTATTACGTTTTTGTCTACAATCAAAAGCAAAAAGGATCTGTCATATTTTATAGTCACTTTTTGTGTTAAATTTCAATACGAACAAAGTTTTTTCGGAAAATCGTTCAATAAAATTGACATTTCTGATATCATTTAATAGAATAAAAGATCAATATTTCTAAACTTATGTTCGTTGCTACTCAATCAAAAAAAGTAACAGTTAGGCAATATTCATTTGTGTATGGAACTATTTATATCTATACTGTAGGAAAGGTTTTTTTATGTGTTTCCAAAGTTAGGCAATAGGTATCGAGGTTGTCAAGGCAGCGGGTAATAACAGTAATAACACTAATAGTAGTAACTTTACTTTTTCATATTAATGATATGAATGATATATTATTTGAGATTCATACAGTAAGTATACGATCCATTATTTATATATATATATATATATATATATATATATATATATATATATATATATCTATTATATCCTGACAGTAGACATAACTGTCCGGTAGTAGGACGATACCGTTAGTAGGGAACGCTACATCCTCCGGGGCACGGTTTGGCCAGTAACCGGTCTGCTCGCTAGGTATTACTCAAGAGAACAATACAAATTTCGAATGTAATGTATGAAAGACACCTTGATATTCTGTGTGTATCGGAGACAAAGCGCAAAGGAAAGGATGCTGTGGAGATGGAGGATGGCAGCCTGGCACTATGGTCAGGAGTTGAGACGGAAGTGCATGGCGCAAAAGGAGTTGGGGTGATCATAAGTGAAAAGAGCGAAAAGATGTGTTAAACAGTACGAATTGGTATCTCCCGGGTAATATGGGTTAGAATGAAAGTGGAGTTTCGAAGAATTTTTCTTATTGCATGCTATGCACCGGTGAATGGAGAAAGAGACCAGGAGCGTGAGAACTTCTGGAATGAAGTGAGAACGTGTTGAACGTATGTAAGCCAAACGAAAGAGTGATTATATTGGGGGATATGAACGGATGGGTGGGTGTACAAAGAGAACATAGTGAACGCGTTCTAGGAAAGTTCGGAGACCAAAGAATCAATGAGAATGGTGAACACCTGCTGAACATCTGTGGAGAGAAGCCTGTTTGTATCCAATACGTGGTTTAAACATAAAATGTGCATATGTATACATGGCAAAGAGGTGAATCTAAAAGTACGATAGACTTGATAGTGTATGATGAACGGCTTAGAAACCTGGTGAAAGACACAAAAGTAATGCGCGGGGCGGAGTGTGGATCGGACCACTTTTTGGTTGTATCGAGAGTGTGTTTAGGGAAAAAGTGCGAGAATGAATTACGCAGATGCTGTGAATAAAGAGTTGAATATGAATGAAACAGTGTGGAACGAACAAATAAAAGACACTGACGTTGAAAGTGCATGGATAAGTTTGAAAAACTCTGTTGTCAATTGTGCCGTGGAATATGTGGAAGAGTGATTGTAGGTAGACAGAAAAATGTGCTTGGTGGAATGAGTCGGTAAAAAGGCAGTAAGTAAGAAAAAGATGCGTACATGGCAATGATTGCTGCAAAAATGAGACTGAGAAGAAACGATTGTATGAGGTGTACAGATTAAGAAACAAAGAAGGAAGGAGGCAGTGAGAATAAGTAAAGAGGAAGTGATGGCTGTGGAAGGAGAGAAAATGCAGAATGATTTTGAGGGAAACAAAAACTCTTCTGGAAATGGGTCAAAATACAAAACGTGGCCCAAAACAGAACGCTGGAGGAGTGATGAATGATAGAAACGAAATAGTATGGGACGATTGTGAAGTGAGGAAATGCTGGCAAGAATACTTCGGAAAGCTGTACAGTAGTGAGGAAAGTAAGACTGAAGGGTTAAATAAGGAGAATATAGAAGAAATGATGAATGAAACTGAGAAGGATATTGGAATAAATGAGGTAGAGAAAACGGTAGGAAGGTTGAAAAACGGCAAGGGAGCAGGCGTAGATGAAATCACTGGTGAAATGCTCAAGTATGGTGGTACAAAGCTTATACGAAGATTGCGTGAATTATTCAATGTATGCCTTATGTGTGGAAAAGTGCCGAGTGATTGGAAGAGCGCGATCATTGTACCATTGTATAAGGGTAAGGGGAACAAGAGTGATTGTAAGAACTACAGAGGAATAAGCTTGCTCAGCGTACCTGGTAAAGTATTTGGAAGAATACTGATTGATAGAGTACGAGAAACTACACAATCTAAGATGTGGGATGTGCAAGGTGGCTTCATGCCAGGGAGAGGATGTGTCGATCAGATGGTTGCTCTCCAGCAGGTGATCGAAAAGTGTTTAAAGGTAAAAAGGAAGTTGTACTGTGCGTTTGTAGATCTGGAGAAAGCATATGACAGAGTGAATAGAGAGAAGCTGTGGGAAATATTAAATGAATATGGCGTAAATAAAGGTCTAATAAATGGAATAAGGGCAGTATACAACGGTAGTCGGGCATGTGTTAGGGTGAGAGGAGGTGTGAGTGAATACTTTAATATTGAGCAAGGAGTGCGACAAGGCTGTGTGATGTCACCGTGGTTGTTCAATGTATACATGGATAAATGTCTTAGACAAGCATGTAACGATACAAATGGTGTAATGGTTGGTGACGTAAATGTACGACTCTGGTGTATGCAGATGACACAGTCTTATTAAGTGACAGTGCGGATGAGCTGCAAACCGCTCTGAGGAAGTTTGATACAGTCTGTGAGAGCATGGACCTAAAGGTAAACGTGAACAAAACTAAGATTGTGGTGTTCAATCGGGAAGGTGGAAAGGAGAGTAGAGTATTTACTCTGCAAGATGAAATTGTGGAGCAAGTGGACGAGCTGGTATATCTCGGTAGAATGTTTACTGCAGATGGTACAATTGAGAGCGAGATTGGACGAAGGGTCAATGCTGGAAGGAAAGTGATTGGAAGTATGTGGACGATAATGAGAAATGAAAGCATGAGCCTAGCTGCGAAACGAGCAATCTATAATGGCGTATTCGTCCCGTCAGTACTGTATGGAAGTGAGACATGGGTATGTCAAAAAAAGCACGAAAGAAAATAAATGCGTGGGTATGAGATTTTGAGAAGCGCATGTGGTAAAACGAGAAGGGACAAGATAAAAAATGAATGCATAATGAGGAGTGTGGTGAGGAAAAGACGTTTGGTTTGGTCACATTGAGAGAATGAACAACGCAAGATTAACGAAACAAATATATGTGGGTGAGGTTAGGGAAAGGCCGGGCCTGGTAGGCCGCGTAAAACTTGGCTGAATGTAGTAAATCTATGATAAAGGAAAGAAAGATAAGGAGTTTAAAAACAAAAGGGCATGTCAGAGACTATGTATGAATCTTGCGGAAGCTAGGGAGGTATGCGGGATAGGAAAGCATGGCGAAAGATTGTGAATGAAAAATAAATAAGAGGCAGGGATTGTTTTGCCTACCCCGCAAGGGAATGGCGTGAAGGTTAAGTAAGTAAGAAGGTTATTATGATTAAACATTGATACTATTAATATAGAAAAATGTTTTCTTTTAGTTTGACATTTACTAAAACTTCCAAATTAACAGTGCTTCAATATCCGCAATTAAAAAATTACCTTTTGGCTGAACAGTAAAGCAATACGCATGAGTGCTTTGATTATTTTTCTTCAACCTCTAAAAAGTTGTCCAATTCTACCAAAATTAGATCACATTTTGCTTTCATTCTCTAACTGTTAACAACACTAGTCAGTGTAAAAGCAAACTGGTCAGTTTGCTTTTAAATTTTATTTCGTACACGACTAACGTAACTCGTTTCTGCTCGTTACTGCTCAGGTCGTTGTTCCTAATAATGAAGACAGAACAGATTATACGTTTAATTATTCCGGAATAGATTTAAACATGTTTGATTGCACAGAACTGCAACCACTATCTGCTTCATCAAGTATTTTCAATAGTACTCCCGTGGAAAATCATGTCCTATCCAGTGAAGAAGTGACTTCAGAAGGTGCAGAAACCTCTACGGAATATGAAGAATCTCAAGGTGTTAGGGAACTAGTAACCTCTGAAATTTCTATGATTGTGAATCAACCACAGAATGTAGAGGGGACTACGTCCAGATTTGGGCAACTTATTCAAGTAAGTCAAATCTGTAAAGTAAAAAGGGTTGAAAAAATATGTGCTTGATTCCAGAAATCGCGTGGAAGTGTACAGCGAGCTGTTGGTTGTAAAACTTGGACAAAAAAGTATTCTTGTCCACATTGCTTCACAGATGTTACACGTTTCTCTCGACATTTAATAAGAAACCATAAAGAAGAAGGCGCAGTAAAGGAATTATTGCCTCTAAAACTCAACGATCCTAAGAGACAGAAAATCATTAAACTTATTCGTAGACAAGGGAATTTTGCGATCTCCGAGCCGATAAATCAACTTCGACCAGTTAGGAGACCAAAAGAATTAGACACGTTAATGCAGGATCGTCTGCCAATTTTGTTTTGGATTTAAAAAAAAAACCTATTTGAAAAGGCATCGAAATCGCTGTGAATTGAGTACAACAGGTAAAACACCGGGTCAGCGTGAAAATCATCTGACAGAATCATAAATATTTGTCATATGTTCAGCAAACAAAGAATTTTACGATTCGTTACGGTTAAAATAAGAAGTATTTACAGTTATGAGAACTGATCAAATATCTCAAGTGGCCATGAAAGATGTACTAATATGCAGCTATGGTGAAAGTTTATTGCAGAAACATAAACGAGTTCAAATTAGGAATACGATTTCAAATAAAATGAGGGAATTAAGCAGACTTTTAATAACTCTACGCCAAATGATGCGAATAAACACCCTTTTCGAAGTATTAAAACCTGAATTTTTTGATAATATAGTATCGGCGACAAAAATAATCACTGGGTATGATCCAACATCCCGTACATTTTCCAGTGGCAGCTTAGCTACACATATGGGTACAACATTAAAACAAGTATGCGACATCGCGGCGAAGATGGTTATCAAAAAAAGTAGATTTTTTCCTTGTGACGACCCAGAAGATAATCTTACAGATATTAAACGTTTGAGAAATTTAATCACGAACCATTGGAATTCAGAAATTTCTAGTTTAGTGTTAAAAGACATGAATGAAAAGAAATGGGAGAAACCAAAGTTATTGCCTTTAACAAGCGACATAATAAAGTTTCAAAAGTATGTGATAAAAGAAGCGAGAGAAGCCAGTGAAAACATATCACAGAAACATAACTTGGTCAAGGAATACAGACGATTATCAGAAAATGTCTTGGCTATTATAATTTTGTTAAATAGAAAAAGTATTGGTGAAGTTCAGTACCTTAAACTGGAAACCTACTGCAAGGCAGAAACACACTACCAACACGAAGAGTTTTATGCCACTTTGACAGAAAGTGAACGAATACTTGTAAAAAATTTTAAACGAGTAGTAACTGGGGGAAAAGAAAGTAAACCGGTGCCTATGCTATTTTCAAAAACAGACCAAAAATTGATCGAAGTAATGATAAGTGTCCGTAAGGACTGCGTTCCGCAAACAAACGAATACCTCTTTGCCAATCCAAAAAGCCCAAACAGATGGATAAGCGGTTATCAAACACTCAAGAAATTGGCCACACAATCAAAAGTCAAAGATAAGGATCTATTCACATCTACTCGACTTCGGAAGCACATAGCGTGCGTTCTTCAAGTATTGAACGTCACAGACGTAGAAATGGAACAGTTTGCAACTTTTATGGGTCACACCAAGGAAACTCACGAATTATTATTATTATTCATAGGTATATGAAGAATATCAATATGCATTTAAACATGAATTCTATCGACAGTCATATTTTTGTTTTCTTTTCATCTATTTTAAGTTAACTTTCAGAACTTAAGTACATGTATTTAGATTACCTCAAAGATTATACCAAACTGCTAAGGTGTCAAAACTCCTCCTGGCAATCAACAAAGGGAAAGCCGCCACGTAGAAAGGAAAAACCTTAGAGGAAATAGAGCTGTCAGAAGATGAGTCAGAAGG
Source organism: Vesta saturnalis (assembly GCA_036346205.1). Taxonomy (NCBI): domain Eukaryota; kingdom Metazoa; phylum Arthropoda; class Insecta; order Coleoptera; family Lampyridae; genus Vesta; species Vesta saturnalis. The sequence goes on from JARFJB010001466.1 coordinate 170,753, forward strand.
ATCTGATGTCGACAAAGAACAAGACTCTAACAAAGAAATAGTTCCAAATTCATTAGGTTTCAATCATTCGTGTGTTTGTATATTCTCAATTATATCGTTCGTCAGTATCTCATTTATAACTCGAACGAGTTGAAAGAGCGATGCAAGACAAATCAGAACAGACAACCGGTGAACGAGAAACGATAAACCGTACAGGTATATTACATATACACCCGTTAAAACAATATAATTTTATTACTTGCGATTCCAAACAACGAAAAATATCTCATACAATAAAAGACGCTAATGTTGATATTTTCTCAACTTCAACTTCGTTTTCCGATTCCGAAATCGGAAATAATAGGAAAATATCAGGTGCATTTATGCGTTTTTGCATAATGCACATTTTGAACTGAGTTTTTTAACTTTCAGCTCAAGCTCAGCTTCTAGTTATGCAGAAAACTCGAAACAAGAATAAAAACAAAAATTACAAGAGAAAGATGGACAGAAAAACAAACAAAGCTAACATTACAATATTTTGGTCACCACATAAAAAATAAAATTTCGCCGAAGAAAGGAGAAGTGGAAAAATTTATTCGCCAACATCACCCGATTTTTGAAGGAAGAACTTGGACTGTAGCGAAAGCATATGTTTATAACATATATAGAATAAAATAATGTTTGGTAAAAAAAATTAATTTTAATGTTTCTGCAAAGAACCTATTTAATATATTTATCTAGTACACCTTTCAACATATTGAATTTAATCCCGTTAATCCATAATTTTTCTGAAACCACAAATAAATCAAAAGTAGGTAACCAATAATATATTAGATACAAGCGCTTATTGTACCTCACATTGATGGAATATACGAAGTAGTCCTTAAAGAGCCCGAACATAGCTGCCACTACTTGGGCTACACAAGGTTATGTTAGTATATTCAGACAAGCTGTATATAAAAGCGACCTCTGCAGCGTGATCACAAGCACCAATCTGTATATACTGCGTATATAAACGGTATATTATGGAGCCCACCCTTAAATTCGTATTTACGCGTTTTGTGACATGTACAATCATATTTTGATGATATACACATGGGTACCTTACGAATCCGCAGCCGGGCTTCATAACGTTTTTTCGGGCTTGAGAGCGTACTGTTAATATGTCGTACGGGCTCCATAATGACCTTAAATATATATATATATATATATATATATATATATATAAATTAAAAAACAATGCTAAAATTCTATATTTATTTTATTTCAAGTCAAGTTAGATTACGTACACGTTTGTTGGTACTTTAATAACGATAGCAGTTGCTCAACTGGCACATTTTTGTTATTAGTCGTGGGACCTTTAAAACTATTATCGGCTGTCACTGCAAATTTTCAATTGCGACCTTAGTGGCTTCACGCAGTTCTCCTACATTACGATGACGAGTACATTACTTTACTTTACTTTGTAAGTATCTTCACGAGAAAAAACAAGGATGGAAATATCGGGCGATCGTGGTGGCTATTTTATAGGTCCGTCCATCCGTCTCCATTTTTGAGAGAAATAGATTTCCAAAAAAAGGAGTATTATTTCGACATTATGGATAGGTGCTCCATCCTACTGGAAATATATGCCACCCAAATAAGACATAGAAATATTATCTATAAATTCAGGTAATATATGCTGAAATGCATTTACAGCGATCTGCTGAAAGACCCCCTCATAAATCCTGTAAGCTAATTTTACGGCTAAAATGAAACAGACGACGCTGAAGCCAAACCTCTCCTGCTGCTTACGTTCAAAAGTAATGTGGGTTTTCTTGGTTCCAATGTCTAGTTTTGTGGTTATTCAAAATACTAGCACTTAAGAAATATCGCTCTATATCACTGATTTTGTAAAATTTATGTTCTCTCGAGTTTGCTGTAACTACCAATTAGAAAAATTTCGGCGTCGTTCATCGTCACTAGGATGTAAATGCTGCACAATATCCGCTTTATACGGTTTGAATTTATACTTGTTTAATGTACTGTGGGTCCACTTTTAATTAACCTAACTTGTGTCAAAATATCAAAGGAACTGCTTCGACGCAGGTTAAAACATTAACTTCGTCAATTTTACGACTTTTTTTATTGCATGAGTGTGGCCTTGGACGTGTGAACTCTCCATAATTAATTACGTTATTTTTAATTTTAGAAAATTTGTCAGGGCAAGGTCTTCTTTCCAGATTTTTTTTTTAATAATTGTGGTCTTGAATAGGCTAAGCTTGGCCTATCGTGGTAAAACACTCAAGAACACTTAGGAGGATGGATAGAGGGATACTGAATTATCCATAAATGCCTATAATCGGTTACCTTAAACTTTTTCATATCGTAAGTGGGAGGAAACCACGAACTAGGGAGATAATTCTAGAGTTTAAAAGCCGTGTCGAAGAATGTGAATTGGGCATGTTTGGTGCGACAAGTTGAGATTTGTACCCCATATTGATGATGTGATTACCGAACCGAGTATTCCTAGCAAAAGACAGTAATGTAATTCAGCAGCGCAGTAACCATTGTAATACCGATAGTACAAAGAAAGTACTGAAACGATCCTTCTATGCTCCAGGAACTGTAAGTCAGCTGGTAAGGACCAGTCAGATCAACAATTTGAGAGAGCGTATTGGGGAGAACCAACCCAGAGGTGAGAATTGTATTCCACATGAGGTTGAGTTTGGGCCTTATTATTGCTTAAATCGGTACAAAAAGCAGCTGCTTTAATAGTCGACAGAAGACGGTCAATCCATGATAGATTTGAAGATGCAATCATTACCAACGTAGTAATAGAGTCTGAAACTTAAGATCTAAGCCATTCATGCTTACAACAGGAAATGATCGATCCGAGTTTTATTAGCATTAAATTTAACTAGATCTTTACTTCCCTATCCAAGGATACTTTGAATGTATTTTGATTGAAATTTCCATTTGAGCTTTATGTTCTTGATTTGAGATAGAAGGTGGATCACCATTATAAATAGACTGAGATCCACTGCAACAAGAGTGCTGTCATCAATAAGATCGTTTATGAATAGTAGAAAAAGTGTAGGCACTACAACTGATCTCTGTGGCCCGCGATATTTGGAATGAATACAATCGCAATCAATAAGTAGATAATATTCAAATTATTAGCTTCACTAGAGCTGGTACGGTAAAAAATCACATATGCTAATCATCACAGTTGGCCGCCCACTTCAAATCTTATGTATTTTTATTTGCAAGCCTTAGATAAAAATCGAAATATAGTCGTCTGATTTGTATACACCCCACAGGTATAGTAGATTATATTACAAGTGAGTGAAATAAGTCACTATAAGCAAGTGAGATTTTTGGCGACAAATTCTCACGTGTTTATAATGGCATTTCACTCACGTGTGATATACGACGCTTTGTCCAACAGTTGCATTTTTTTAACGAAAAACTTGAAGAGATTATTTGTCCTGAATACGTTGTTGATATAAAATTTAGTCAATAGTGAATAGAATTTTATTTTACCACTGAAAACTAACGTATAACAAACGTGAAAAACTGCAACTGATAATTGATTTAAAAGAGTACAAAACACAATAAGTTGACGTTTAAAATAAAATCCATTGTAGTGGCGGGGATGATATTCATATTACTAAAAATATTTGTGATTTGTAATTAATCAAATCAAAGTGAGTAATTTAAGCACATTTCACTAGGAAATTAATGAAGAAAAGTTGAAGTGTTGGACATATCAAGTAGGTATAAAAAATAGCTGTTTATGGTATAAGTGAATAAAGACAAATTTTATCCACGAGGAAATTGTTTAGCACAAGAGGCAATATTTTTGAGTGGATAAAGTTTCTTTATTCACGTGTACCATACAATATTTTTTCCAATTTCGCAGTAGTTACAAAAAAATGTATCCCTTAGGTAATGTATTTAGATAAACGTTAATTGTACTATTACTAATGTTATGAACATTTAAAGAAGGAAGGTGGTGTGCATCTATGGTGGCCAAATGCCCCGTATTTTACGGGTTACCCCGTTTTTCGCGCTACAAATATTTAGGAACCCGTAATTAGCAAAATTAAATACGGGGTAAAGAAAGCTCCCGTATTTTTACAAATTCCGTCATGGTTGGTGTGCGCGGCTATACACGGGCGCTCTGTCTGGCCCGCCGCGGCTATTTAACTTGCGAATTCGTTCGTTCGTGTGTTCGTATGTCAGGCGAAGAGAGCGTGGCCGGGACGCATGCGCGGTGCGCGTCAGGAAAACAGGTTTGTTTATGTTTGTCACAGAATATCCTTCTGTGATGTTTGTTCATTGTCTTTCGTGAGGCGAGCGAGGAAGTTAATTGATTTGTTAATTGTTTTGCGCGAATATAATTTTATTGCAGTGTGTGATAAGTTGATGATTGTATTGTAAGTTGTGAGTAACGTCACAGGCAGCAGCAAATAATTTGTATTGTAATTTGCGTTTGTTTAAGGTTTGCATAAAAATAATGAACGACTCAAGCCGTTCAGATAATGGTGATTATAATACAGGCGATGGGACACGACTAAAAAGTCAGTATAAGGGGAAAAAATAGGTTTGCAATTATAGAACTGAATGGGAGATGGAATTTACATGGTTGAAACCTGACGATAGCAATAAAAACAAAGCACAGTGCACTCTTTGTAAGAAATCCTTCAAAGTTGCAAACGGTGGCCTCAATGACGTGAAACAACACGACAAGGGGACAGAACATAAGAAGAATATTCGTATAAAAAAAATCAGTGTAAGTATTACAAATTTTTTTGGAAAACCGTCAACATCATCTCAACATTCTAAAAAAGTTGCTGCGGCTGAACTAGGTGAAGTACACCACAATGTTATGCATGCGCATTCTTACAGATCTTTAGATTGTATTACCAAATTAGCACCATTATTGTACTGCGATTCAAAAATTGCAAGTGACGTACAGTTAGGTCGAACAGAAGCGGCAAAAATTGTAACAGGCGTATTATCCAATGATATTTTTAGTAAAATTAAAGACAAGCTACTGGAAAATAATCTTGATGTCCAGAATATATCAAATTACGCAGTGGATAACGCCAATGTAAATTTTGGCAGATTGAATTCAGTATTCACGTGCCTAAAAACAGAAAATAGCAACGTTCTGGAAGCGTACTGTACATAATTGCGCCAAGTTTACTTTGGATAAAATGATATTTGACGTTGAGGTTATGGTTACCAAAATATTTAATTATTTTGCTAATTATGCTAAACGTACTGAAGAACTCAAAGGATTTTTCGAATTTATACATTTAGAATACAAACCTTTAAAAAGGCACGCTACAACCCACTGGTTGTCACTGCACCCAGCAATGGGTAGACTCTTAAAAAACTTTCCAGCTGTAAAAAATTATTTCATTTCGTTGCCGGATAACGATATTATGAAATTCCTTGAAAAAACAGTACCAATAGATACTGAAAATTCTGGAGAAACCATAACAGAAGTAGAGTTACACTTATATTTTTTTGATAATGTATTAACTATTTTTAACAATACTGTCTTAGAACTCGAAGGTGCCAATACCAGTATTTGTAGTGTGTACGAAATAATGGATGGCTTACGAAAAAAACTCCAGCAAAGAGTCAAAGATAATTTTTATGGCATGCACATCAATGAGATTTTACGGAAACTGCCAAGCCGTGAAAGTGACGTTATAAAACAAACGTTTTTAACATGGTACATGAATGCAATTCAATATCTGGAATCAAGATTCGGATTTCAGAAAATAATTACCTGTATAGTCTCCTGCCGTTAAATTTGAAGCAAGAATTGAGTTTCGGAGAATTACAAGCAATTGTTACTCGGCTTAATATATTTAAAGTCAACTTAGATGACCTCTATGAAGATTTCACCGTTGATTAATAAATATCTCCAAGAAAAGCCAGCCGGCGAAATTGGAACATCTGGACCAAATTAATTAAAGCGTGCAAAGACAGTAGCAGCATGGAAAATTTTATTCATATTTTACAACTGGTTTTATCGATTCCAACTTCTAATGTTCCGGTGGAAAGAACATTTTCCTTGTGCGGCAATGCGTGGACGGATAGCCGAAACCGACTTAATATTGATACCATCGAGGCGGAGCTTCAAGTAAAATGTAATTTTAAGTTAACATGTAAAGATTTATATACATTTGCTTCACAAAATGAAGACCTTTTAAAAGCTGTTACCTCTGACAAGAAATATAAATTTAAAAATTAAAGATTTTGTTATAAAATAATGCCGTTTTAATTGTCTCCCGTAAAAAAACTAAAACCCGTATTTTTGACGCTGGTCACCCTTAAATTAAGGAGCGGCAGGTGGCAACCCTTGCATCAATGGAAGTTAAGCAGACTCTACTTTCATCAGGCTCAAATGTTGTGGAACTTCTAGGTCTTCCGGCTTCATGTGAATTTACATCTGCTAAAATTCTTCTGGACGTGTATATTTTTTGAGTAATTCATTCGTCGATATAGTGTTCTGCCACTGTAGAGGACATCCAGCCTCCGTGCCTTTTAAGAGTTAATAAGTCAGCTTCTGCATTGGCTAGTCGGAAGTCCGTCGAAAACAGTATCCGATATAAAGATTATAATTTTGAAATGTCAAATATTTCGCTATCATTTGTGGTATTTTTGTGAAAGTGTTGATATCAATCATTTTGATTCCGATAACAGAGAAAAAATTTTCTGTGTGGTACATTTTGTGGTCGTAATTTCTGTACTTCTTGTAAATTTCTATCAACTTGACAGTATTCATTGATATTAATTGTAAATGAGCGTTTCTTATTCGTTTTAGTGTCCAGGAGCGAAATTATTAGAAGACACTCCTTCTCATCAATATCATTAACTCGAATTTTTTATAGTTCGTCAATTCTACATCCTCCAGCTACACCTATAATAATAAAACTACCTATAATGAAAGAAAAATACGGAATATGAATTCCAAGAATGATTTATGAAATGTCTCACCGTCATGCATAAGTATACTTCATTTGGAGCCTTGTAGAATTCCGTTCTGGAGTTTTTTTGGTTCATAACCTAAAGTCTGTGTTTTATGAAAGCGATGAGTCTTAAAAATATGAAAAACTACTAAATAGTTAACTCTAATTTCGAGTATTTAGGTTTACTTACTTGGAAATATCAATAGTTTCATTTATGTACAGTGTTGCTTTCAGCATTGAGTAACATCGCACAACATACGCTTGCGGTACCTCCTCATTAACAGTTTTCAAAATCTTTTGTACTTCTTTTCATAAATTAAATTTGATTTTTCTGGAAATACATTGGATACTGCAACTGCAGCTTCATTAAAAACATTTTGGAAAACTTGTGTGAACAATTATATTTATAAATAAGCCGTTCATAGCAACGAATTTTATTTTATTTTACTTTATTTACGTTGTCAATGGCACTTTGAATAATATTGTTGCTCCTTTTGATTACACGATTGTTTTAATAATGAGATTTGACATACAACCTGACCATTTTATTAATACGAATTGGAAAATAGTAGTTTTCGCAACTAGTGCGCTGTTTACACATTTCGTGGTGCGAGGCCGTTCTTTTTTACCCGAGGCGTAGCCGAGGGGATAAAATATATGACCGAGCACCAAAAAAGTGACAGCGAACGTGTTGCGAATAAAATTTTTTGTAATCGTTAACATAAAATTAGAAAAAAATTTAATTTTGAAATATTTGTTGACAAATGTCAAATTAAATACATAAATAAAAAAAGTTTATATATTTAGTTATATACCACTTTTCGCTTTATGTATTAAAAGTAACGATTACAAAAAAGCTTTTTCTACTTTTATTTTGTTAAAAAAAATCGTTGCGTTCGGTCAAAATGGTGTGCAATAGTTTCCACGATTATTATTATTATTAAGATCATATTCAGGATTAATCGTGTATTTTTCTTTTTTTAACTCAATGTTTGAAGAGATCACTACTTAATGAATGGTGTTATAAAATATGGTATTAAGTATAACAACGTTTAGTTAAAAAAAGTAAAATAGGTAGGAACATAAAATTTTTCATTACAGTTCATTTATATGTAAAATCCCATACGTTAAATACTCGAATTATATTTTACCCCGACTTCCAAAACATTCTAAGTACATATACCAATATTTTCTAATATTAAACAATATTTAAATAGATTTCCGAGGCGTGGCATTTACCCTAAACGTAAAATTTATACTCAAAAGATAATTCCATCCTAAAATCGTTATCTACGCTACTTCTATGTTACTTCTACGTATCTCAACGTTGCTTCATTAACAAACGATTGCGGCTGTCATCGTCCTGAACCAAAAGAACCTGACACTATAAGAAGATATTTATCTAACAAGAAATGACAAATAAATTTCATTAAGTCTACTATTTTTGTAAGTAGTTGTGAATTTTGAACTTGTCGTAGCTAATCTTTCAAGATGCTAGCACATACATACACAATACACAGTATAATAAAACATTTTGTGTAATTTTTATGTTATTACCACCTAAATATCACCTAAATAATGTAAGTACTTACGTTATATGCATAATAGGCATAAATCTTCACACAACAATAACCATAAAGCTCAACCCTTTAATTTAACTAACGCTACAATTTGTTAAAAACAATGCAGTTCTAGCTCTATCAACGTTAACAAACATAAGTTTCATTTCATACACAGCGTGTATACAAAAACGTAGTGAAACAAAATTATGAATGTATTAAATATCAAGATAACGACCTGTCCAATTAATAAAGGATGCGTATAAATATAACGTGGAAACTCTGTATAACCCGATTTACGTAATCTGATTAAATGGAGAGATAGCCTCATGTAATTTGAATTATAATATAAATAAAGTTAGTCAATTTTTTTTTGTATAATTTGTAATAAAATATGCTTTACACCCTCAGCAATAATTTAATTTTTAATACAATGTATGAACAAAACTGACAACAACATTAAGCAATTTTAATCTGGATTATTTCTGTCAAATGTTTTTTATTTTGTTTGGTGGAAACTAATTTTACAGCATTTTAAGCCTAGGTTTATTTAAAAGGTAATTACAATTAGGCATTTTCAAGTAACGTCACAACGTATGACCTTGCCTGATGTTGGACAACTTTAACACACGTTCTTATGGAATGTGACAATTTTATCGAAAATCGTAGGCGGTGAAAATGTTTCTGGTCTAATACTTGTAGATGAGGACTGTATTGATACAATTCACCAGAAATACATGAATGAAATGAACAGTTATCCTATATAATATTGAAAAGTTCGTGCGAGTTTTAGGTTAGTTATCATCAAACTCGTCAAATTAAAGAATTACATTCAAGATAAGGCTTTTTTGACTATGATATGTTAAAATATGTATGTTATAGATTCGTTACTACACTGGAATACCAAGCTATAAGGCTATCAATATAATATTTACAAAATTAATTGAACCTTATATCAAAATAGCACCACAAACTGTTATTACAAATAAGTTCAATAATTTTTGATAGTGTTAAAAAAACTCAAGTTAAATTTAGATTTTACTTTGTTTCCTTATACATTTCATGTTAGTATCGCAACTATTTCTAGAATTTTCTATTTTGACACTCAATGTAATGTACTTTCGACTATGTCATTTATTCTATGGCCTTAAAGACTCAGATTAATAAAAGCAATGCCACCTTGTTTTAAACAGGCATTTGGCAATAGAATCACCATAATTATACATTACTTTGAAATTAAATTGCAAAAGACAAAAAATTTGGAACACAGTGCACAACTTGGTCTACCTATAAACATTATAACACAACAAAGTTCTCATATCATAGGGATTACACCAGTAGGCTCTATATCTTATACTTCACAAGCAGATGGTGGAAGCCATTGTTCTGAAATTTACCAAACTTCACATGGGCTCTACTTTATTAAAGCAAGTAACAAAATACTTACAAATTTCTGTTGCATTATCGTAAAGGCACGAATACGTGTTCAAAATCTAATCCAACTATATTATACACGCTAACGCTAACACAAGTTTTCCAAGATCAGCTGTTAGAGGCGGAGCTTGTGACGTCAGTGTGACGTACCTACTTGAAAATGCCTAATAGCAGTAGTAATAATAAACCTTTAGCAATTAATTTTGTTAACGTACATTTAAAAACACTAGTACTATTTCTTAATAATACTGCTATTTTATTATCCAAAATCAGGTACAATGTATGAGAAATAAAACAAAAAAAGATATTTATTGTATAAGTGTTCTAGATAGTATTTTATCCATGCAAGTGATTACGCCAGAAAGCCAGTTCGAGCGTTTAATTTTTTTTTAAGGGGATCACATGCATCTAAAACACGCGTGCAATACAACGTTACATCCACATTCACCAGATTCATGGAATGGAACTAATCGAAGTTTAATTAAGAAATATTGGTATTCGTAAAATTAAACGTGGTAGGCTTTGTCGTACTTACTGGTTGATATGATACGTTATTTCTTTTTGCGGAAACTCTAAAAGCAATTCCCCAATTATTACCTTAATAACCCATTAGCACCTGGTGGGCCTGTATGGACCCACTTACTCTTTCCCTAATTTTTAAACTAAAGCGCAGACGCGAGCGTTTCGATTTGGCGCAAAACTTGTCAGTATGGTTTTAGACGTGTTAGAGAGTTAACTCAAGCCGTCTTTGTGCGCATTTTGACCTTTAGTTGACCGTGGTAGGCGTTTGCTTTTAGTGAATTTGTGTAATGGACAAAAATAACGACATAAAATTGGTGTAAGTAGTTTTTAGTATATTCTAGAAGTTATTGCCTAAGTATAATTATAGGTAAAAGTTATTTAAAAGTACATAATTTTTAATACCTTATCTTCAAAATTTCTGTAAAATTTAACTTTTGATTATATTAGTGTGTAAACGTCACTGGTCCCATATGGGACCGCTAGACTTTTTCCTGGAAAAAATGCTAATTGTTGTTTTTTTTTTTTATTTTAGGGGTGTCACGCTTCACGAAGCGCTAGATATTGTGAACGCTTCGGATAATGAAGACGAAGTGACATATTTCTTTATAGAGCCACCAGAGAGTGAGATTTTAACGGACGGAGACTCCGCAGATGAAGATGAAGGTGGGTTTGCGGACGACCTTAGTCAACGTCAACTCCAAGCAGGTGTCGAAATTCGTTTTGTTAGTAAAACTTGGCGGCCATGACAATGAACGATCTCCTGAATTGACAAATGGAATAAATAGTTCCTCCCAACAGACTATTGGCAATGAGAACAACCTATCCAATTTCAACCTAGAAAAAGAAGAACCTTCATTTGAATTCTATGAAAATGCTGATTTGGAGTTTTCATATCCCCCATTTCCAGATGCCAATTATTCATACTACAGTGAAATGGATCCAGTGGAATTATTTTAGTGTTTTTTTTTCGGATGAATTGCTACTAAATCTTATAAAGGAAACCACCAAATATGCTTTATTTATAAATTGTCCGAATCCTTCAATTTCTTTATGAAATGCGAGTATATTGTCGGGGTGCAATGAACTACCCTCTAAACGCAGTTATTGGGCATCGTTTTCGGATATGAGAAATAATATGGTGGTTAGAGCAATGAGACGTGAGCGGTTTCTTCAGATATGCCGACTTATTCATTTTGCCGACAACAACGTCATAGATAAAGCAGACAAAATGTATAAATTAAGATCTTTGACGGATTATTTAAAAGAAAAGTTTTTGCTCCATTTTGTACCTAAATGAAATTTGTGCTATGATGAGTCAATGATAAGATATTACGGCAAACACGGCTGTAAACAATTTATACGAGGAAAGCCTATTCGTTTCGGATACAAAGTTTGGAGCCTCAATACACCGGCAGGATATATGATTAATTTTGAAGTACACCAGGGAAAAAATCCTAGAGCAAATATATAGTATGAACAAATATTCGGAAAATGTGCAGCCCCTCTAGTACAAATGATCAACGATTTGGATGAAAATAAAAGGAACCCAAGGTATAATTTCTTTTTCGACAATCTTTTAGGGGAATAATCTTCTCAAATCGTTAAAAATAAACGGATATGGGACCAAAACAATCCGGGAAAACCGGATTCAAGGCAGTGTCCATTACAGACCAAAGCACAAATTTTAAAACAAAAGACGCACTTATTCATCTAGTCTGGAAGCAAAAGTGGTATTCAGTTTATAAGATGGAAGGACAATAATGCAGTTAACCGACATCCTTTGGTGTGGCACCGCTGAAATGTGGATAGATATTCTAGACAAGATAAGAAAATAAATTCAGTCCCAAGGCCATATGCAAAAAAAGATGGGAGGCACCGATCTTACGAATCAAAATATATCAAAGTAAGTAAAAAAATAATAATTATTTTGATACACATTTTTCTTGTATTGTTTCAGTTATCGTGTTGGAATCAGGGAAAGAAGTTACCAATTTTCCTTTTCTGGATTTGGAAAATCTTGGAACTTCGAAAAGGGCACTAAACCAACTAGTTTTACAGTATTTAAAGTAAATTAAATTTTTATTTTTAATTATTGGTTTTAATTATATAGATGTTAGTTACATCAAATTAAGAACGCCCCGCAGCCATTCTCCGGAGGGAAAGATTTTATGCTTTAAGCGGGGCTTACATTATGTAATTGTCCAAAAAAAAGCCCTGGAAAATTTCTAAAAAATTTTGTAAATTTGGTTTGTATTCCTTTTAAGGGCTTTTCCCATGACAATTTTTATTCATCTTTTTTAATATTCTTAAAAAAAAATTAATTATTTTTTTAAAAATTTTATTAAACCCCTGGCGGAATGGCCCCCTTTTTTAAAATTTAAATTTTTTTAATCAACATTTTAAAAAAAAAAAAAATCCACAAATATAAAATAAAATTAAAATAGAATGGACAAGAATTATTTTAACAACCAAAACCTACAAAACAAAATAAAAAATGAAATAATTTTTTAGGAAATTAAATTTTGATGAATTTTAGAAATAGGCAAATTAAACGCAAGAAAAACATTAAACAATTTAAAATTCAGAAGAAATTAATAGAATTAGATTTAACTTAAATTAAAAGAAATGTAATAATTTTGATTTGAATTTTTTTAGGATAACTATGCAACCATTTTTCATACGTTCATAACGAAACAGACAACATTGTAAAAACAAAAACAACAATCTAGTCAGAATGACGTTTAAAACTTCATGCCAGATATAGATTAATAGCCATAAATACATGTTAACGTAAAAAAATTCCAAAGCCGTCCGCTTCTATAAAAAAACAGCTTTAGCATTTTCAATCATATTTATTTAATTTTACATTTACTTCGCTTTACATTAAAAAACTTTATAAAAAAAATTTATGTAAAATTAAATTTTCAGTAGTAATATAACAAGAGAGTAAGAATAAATTAAAAATAATTTGACACATTTTCGAAAATATGGAGAATTATTTTCTAATTTATCGAACTCTCGTGTGGTATTCTTGGATTATTTTTGACGTTTTACAATAAGAAACAAGTTTTCTATATTATATTTTTATTTTAACAAATTAAGGTATCTTATTATTAGTATTACTTATTCTTAATTCTTATTCCTGCGGACTGTTCAGGAGTCTCCCTCTTCAGTCCTGGGTCTTCTATGTGTTAGTGGGGTTATATTGTTGTATGTATTATATACGTGCATACAATGTAGTGTGTATTAATATAATATTATATTATTATTTTGTTTGGATTGGAGGTCTATGTGTGGTGTGTATATCAGGTGTGTATTGGATCGATTCCTTGGTCGTTGCAGTGGTCGTCTTCGATTTTATGGGATGTCATCAAGGAGGTTTTTGAATTCTTCGAGGAGGTTTTCGATGTTCTGGGTCAGGATAGTTGGAGGGTGCTTAAATTCATTTTTCGGTTTTCTCCTGAGGGTTCTTGGGTATTGGATGTGCGTAAGGGGCGTGTGTGGTATGCGGAGGATGTTTTTGGTATCTTCTGTTTCGCCGAATATCCTACGGTGTGTGTAATTTGTTTGTAGTGTTTTGAGGCGTTGTGAGATTGGTGTAATGTTAGCGTGTTGTATGGTAATTTCGTTGGGTGTTCTATAGTGCAATCCGTGTATTCTCGGTAGGAATCCGCGTTCACATAAAGCTATGGATCTTAGTTCTTTGGGTTTTAGGGTAGCGTAAAATGGAGCACGATAATCTATGACGGGCTGTATTAATGTTCTGTATGTATGTTGTAGGGTTTCGGGTTGACAACCTCTTATACGTCCCCTAAGGGCGCCCAGAAGGTTGGATCGGTTCAGTACTTTGTTCAAGGTCTTGTTCAGGTCGGCGTTCCAGTTACGGTTCTTGGTAAATGTAATTCTAGGTGTGCTATGTCATCACGTAACGGTAATCGTTCCGTTGCAGGGAAAAAGTTACGTCGTTTTTGGAAAGCAATTTGTGTTGGGAATAGTTAGGGTGCCAGAATAGAACGGCTTGGGTTTTGGTGGGGTTTAAGGAGACTCTCCATTGGTTGGCCCAATTGGAGAAGCTCCGTAGGGCACCGATTAGCTGCCCAGAAGGCAGTGTCGTCGGCAAACTGTGCCAGGGATACTCCGGGCGTTGTTACACTGGGGATATCATTGGCGAAAATAAGGTATAGTATTGGTGCCAAGGAAGAACCCTGGGGTACGCCTGCTTGCGGGGTGAAACTTTGTGAATGGGTTGAACTTACTCGGACTCGTACCGTCCTATGTGTTAGATACGACAGTAGGAGCTTCGTAAGCTTGGGGGGATACCTAGTGCTTGGATTTTGTGAACTAGACCCGCATGTCAGACACTGTCAAAGGCCTGCTTTGTGTCGGATACCGTTTCTAATTGTCGTGGCATCTTCGAATTGAACATGTCGGGCATTAAGATCACCTAGGAGGATAGCATTGGGTAGGGCGGATATGTGGTCTAGGAGGTCATTGGAAATGGCTTCTTCGGGAGGATAGTAATAACAGTAAAAGGTGACGGGAAGGGGAAAGTGCACCGTTTCAGCGACGCATTCGAGATGCTGCAGGTGCGGCGGAAGAGGATAAGAGGTCGCACCGCGAAAACTATTGTGTGCGCTAAATTGAAGGAAAGAATTATAGGAGGCAAAGTGAAGGGTACAACGGATGGTTAGTTTTGTTTCGGTGATTGCAAGAACTTGTATTTGATTGATGGCCTCGCATTAAATGTATCTATTATGAGATCCATTGTACTTAGGATGGGGGAGAAGAACTTGGGTGAGGGGTAAAGTGTAGGATTAGGATCGAATGTTGTGGGTAGTGATAGCTATACTATTACCAACAAAGTTGACCCTGGTACGGCGTTTCAAATATTCCCTGGACGTAATGTCAACAGTTTTCGCTATGCCGGCCCTACGCTGTCAGGAAACAGTTGCATTAGGGCGAGGATAAGGAAAGCGATGAAATCGGGAATAGAAATAGGTGGTTTGGGTTTGTCGTCATCCTCGGGGTCTGACGTGGAAGGAGCGAGCGGTTTGGGTACGGCAGTCGCTGCCGCAGTGGTGGGAATCGCACGACGAGTCGCGCAGGAAAAGGAGTAGATAACGTGAGGTCCACCGCAGTTGTTACACTTTGGTGTATTCCGGCGGGTACAGGACGACAATTTGTGGCTTTCACCACAGGTGGGGTAATGGAGGGTACGGATAGGACATTCCTTGGAAATATTCTCCATCTGCGTGCAAGTTGAACAGTATTTGAGGATAGGGTTAGGGATACAGGATTGTTCACACGGGTACTATCTACCGAACTGGTAGACACCGTTGGAAAGGAGGTGAGTGGATTGGAAAGAGGTTATGAGGCGCATAAAGGAAACAGGAGTGTTTGTTGTTTTGGATATGATCCGGATTGCTTTTGTGATCTTAGGTAGGTCAATAGAGTCACGGATATCTTCAGGAAGGATATCCTTGTCCACGCCACGGATGACACACGCAAAGGACAAGGGTTTAAGGTTGGGGTTGGTAGAGGGAGCGGGCTTTCGAGGACCTGATAGCTGCGACAGCGTCAATGCAGGTTCACCGAAGTGATGTTGCATAGTTCGCTGCATCGTAGCTGGCAGGGCATCGCTCGTTTCCAACAACCAGGTACGGTTGGTTGAGATTTACGTTCAACTAGGGGAGACGTAGAGGGACGAGGGCTTGAAAAAAGGATTTTTGCGTGTTAAATCGCGCGGTGATATTGCGAATGCAATATCGGGAGGTGGAATTATAGGTAGCGCAAGGTTTAGGAGAGGGTCTAGCGGTAGGGTTAGGTTTCCAATCGGAAGCAGAACGGGAGTACAAGGGTTGGGTGTTTTAAAGGAGCCGTGAACGGGTGGGATGTAGGAAGAAGCAATATAGGACATGTAAGATGCCCTCACTAGTGTAGAAGGGGATGCGGTGGCTGCCGCAAAGGATAGAGAAGGAGGTGTGTAGCGGCTCTAGGTGGCGGGGAACTCGGCGGCGGAAAAGCAGCAAGGAAGACCGTAGCCTGGTGGTCCGGTTTGGCATGTTTTACCTAGCGGGTTTGTACGGGTACCAGAAAAGGGGGTCAGAAATTATTGTGTTAGGGAAAGAGTGGACTTTCACCGAGGTGCAGCCTCACACCCGCTGGATTAACGCTTGGAAGTTGAGAGTCCGATTGAATGGAGGGCTTTGTTAGTATTAATAAACAAAAACATAAAAAACAAAATTTACTTTATAATCCTTTATTAATCAATACCTCTTAACTGTTGTGGTTCCTTGCTGCTGCTCTTGTCACTCTCCCGGTGTCTACTAACATACATCCACGCATGCACGCACGCACACCCCCACGCATGGACTCACGCACGTACGCACGCACGCACGCATGCACGTAGGCACGGACGCACGCATGCACGCACGCACGCACGAACATACATACACAAACGCACACACGTACACACGCACATTCGCACACGCACACACGCACACACAAACACACGCACACATGACACACGCACACTCAACACGCACACACGCACACGCACACACGCACACACGCACACATCACACACGCACACACGCACACACGCACACACGACACACGCACACACCACACACACACGCACACACGCACACACGCACACACACGCACACACGCACACACGCACACGTGCAGACACGCACACGCGCACACACGAACACACGCACAGACGCACACACGCACACACGCACACACGTACACACGCGCACGCGCACACGCGTACACACGCTCACACGCTGACACGCTCGCACGCTTACACACACACGCGCACACGCGCACGCGACACGTGCACACGTCACGTACAACGCACACGCACACGCACAGCACACACACACACACACACTCACACATATCACATACGCCACACGCACACCACACACCACACACACCACACGAACCACACACACCACACACACACACACACACACCACATACACCACACACACCACACATACCACCACACATACCACCACACACCACCACACACCACATACACACACAAACACGAACGCGCTCACCATACGCACCACATGCACCACACGCACCACACGCAGCACACGCACCACACACACCACGCGCACCACGTGCAACACGCTCACCACGCGCACCATGCACGCCACGCACGCCACGCGCGCCACGCACACCACGCACGCTACGCACGCCCCGCAAGCCGCGCACGTCGCGCACGCCTCGCACGCCATGCACACACACGCATACGCACACGCACACGCATACGCACACGCACACGCACACGCACGCGCACACGCACACGCACACGCCCACACCCTAGACCACGCCCACGCCCACGTTCACGCGCACGTACTCGCACACGCACACCCACTCGCACACGCACACGCAGACCCACCCACGTACACAGACACGGACACGGACACGGATACGGACACAGACACTGACACGAACACGGAAACGGAAACGGACACGGACACGGACACGGACACGGACATGGGCACGGACACGGATACGGACAAGGACACGGACACGGGCACGGACACGGACACGGACACGGACACGGACACGGACACGGACACGGACACGGACACGGACACGGACACGGACATGGACACGGGCACGGACACGGACATGGACACGGGCACGGACACGGACACGGACACAGACACAGACACACGCACACACGCACGTACGCACGCACGCACACGCACACGCACACACACATAAATTACTTTAAAATAAATAAATGAGTGGCAACTAAGTAAACAGGTAATTAGACATTATACTTCAGTAGTGATGTTAACGGAATACTCTTTAGTAACGATTAGCGTTTCGAGATGGAAGGTCAGTTTAAGTATCCTTGTACTGCAATAGTAGCGGGGCCATCGAGGTGTGGAAAATCGTATTTTATCGTTGATCTTCTAAAAAATATAGAAGCTGTCTGCGATGCAGCTTTTGAAAAAAATATCTGGTTTTACGGCGAATGGCAAGCATTATTCAAAGATCTCTTAATGGATTTTCAGAAAGGATCACCTGATACGGAACAGTCTGACGGTAAAAAAAACCGGTCTTAATAATAATTGACGATCTAATGCGTGAGGCTAACGGGTCGGTGGTTGATTCTTTTACAAAGGGTTGTCATCATAGAAATCTAAGCGTGTTTTTCTTAACGCAAAACATATTTCATCAAGGACGTTTACGGCGAAATAGAATCTTGTTTAAGAATCCACATAACAGGGCACAAATACAGCATTTAGCAAGGCAGATTTCAACTGACAACCCTAGCGTACCATGATGCTACTTCTAATCCGCACGGATATTTATTGTTCGATTCAAAACAGAATACACCGGATGTGCTACGCTATAGAACAAACATATTCAAGTATTTATAGTGTAAAAAGGGTTTCAGCTGCACAGTCATAAAGATTACATCATATATGATGGTTGACGCTTTAATCCAAAACACCGATATCCTGCACGAATTAGCCAGATTAAGTAAAGGTCAGCGTGACGCTTTATTGAGATGTCTGGATAGTAAGCAGGGTTGCATTTGCGGGTGTGCACATAACATATTAAAAGGTGGTGTACCTGTCAGCTGATCAGAAGCAGTGGCTCTCTCAACATAAGCACACTTTAAGACGGCTGGCACAGAGAGGTGAATCTATAAAAAAGAAGAAACAGTTTCTCGTACAGAAAGGCGGCGTTTTTCTACCGCTCCTGTTAGGACCATTACTTGGCGGAATTCTGGGTAATTCGTTTCGATAACTATGGACCACAATCTGAAGAAGATGATTATTCTACCTATGGATTTTATACAGCATCTACAAGCGCCAGATGTCACGCAAAACAACATATTAACACAGTTGGGTAACGACGTGGATAAAGTATTAAAAACCAAGATGACCGACCATGACAAATGGCAGCAGTACAATCAGGTTCTTCAAAGATATCTACATTTTTCCAATCAGTTACGTCAACCCGCTAGTATAACAATTAGCGGTGATGAAGATGATATTAGGGATTCGCCGAAACGCAAAGGTCTGGCAGACGACGAGATAGTATCAGCACTGCCTGTTTCATACAGGAAGAAAGGTACTGATTTCTTGTATACTGAATACGAGCGGTGTTGTATTTTGGGATAAAAAGGGTACTGTCACAATTAAAGGTGAGATCATCCCTCATTCCAACATTATAGATCTGGTTCGCGAAGCGTTAAGACAGCCACACTGCTGGCTACAGTTTGCGACGTATATTAAAGAAATAAATATACCACGAGCCTCACAACTATACGTGAGAATTACGATGCCGATAGTGAATCGAGGGAAGCCCCGCTAAGATCCTTACGAAGAAGAAGACTTTCACTAGATTGGGATACGTGGAGAACGTACCATGGATGCTATACTATGATCCAGAGCACTCGGCAGGGTTTGCGGATAAAACCTTTAGCTAATACTGTAAAGGGTAGATAAGGTGAAGTGAAAAAATGAATACAGGCTCAGGAGGCTTATACGATTTATAGACCTGTCAGAACAAAATTTCCCAACATTTTCGAGCTGTGGCAAGTGGATCTTTGCGATATGCGAACTTTAAGTAAACACAATAGTGGATACAACTACATACTAACGGTTATTGATGTGTTTAGCAAGAGGGCCTGGGCGAGTTCTTAAAACGAAGAGAGCAGCATCTGTAATTGAAGCTTTCGCTGATATTTTTAAGGAAAGTGATAATACACCGGCAAATCTACAGACGGATAAAGGCAAGGAGTTTGTGGCGGTTAGTGTACAAATCTTTTTCAAGAAACAAAATATCAATTTCTATGTAACAAATAACTCTGATGTAAAAGCATCTGTAGTTGAAAGATTTAATAAAACATTGAAAACAAAGATGTGGCGTTATTTCACCTACAGAAATTGCTACAGGTATATTGATGTGCTCCAAAAACTTGACTGCTTACACTAATAGCCCTCATTCAAGTATAAAGATGACCCCTGCGGCTGTAAACGATGAAAACATTTTGAAAGTGTAGAATATCCTGTACACGAAAGGCTTAGGTATATCACGTCACAGTTCGGTACAAATTCCTAATATCAAAACTCACTGAAGTATAGTTTTCTGGTACATGCGTATTTTTGATTTTAATAATGAGATCTAAATTATTCTTTTTAGCAATTTGTGATTTAATATGTAACATGTTTTTAAGAACTTGTTAACTAAACTGCATATTTTGTATTCTAAGAATTGATTTGTAATATCACTGGTCTTGGCATGTTTTTAAAAACATTTCTCTTATATTTATGTATTATTGGTAAATACATTATATGAGTTTTAGGATCTATATTGAAAGTCTATTCTGTTTTGTTTTGTACAAAGGGTCAATGATAATTTTTTGCTAATGTATTATTTCATTAATTATCTTTTTTTTATTTTTATTTCTTACTAAAAACCGTTGCCCAATTATCTGCCATAATGCTTTCTTATGTATGTAAATAAATAACTTCAAAGCCCACAATACCTGAATTTGAGTCATATCAGTTTTTAAACACGATAATTCCCCATTTTTGATTCGCCATTTTGAATTTTTTAATTTTGACAAATGAATTATTCTTAGCGATCCTAAAAACCCCCAGTACTCGACTTTCAAAAAAAATTACTCATCTAAAAACGGTGAGCCACTGGTAGCTTATAAAATTTTTTTACTTAGATCATGTTTTACAAATTAACAAAGTTGCAAATTGATCATTAGCCCACAATACCTGAATTTTAGTCATATCGAATTTTAAACACCATAATCCCCCATTTTTGATCTGCCATTTTTAATTTTTTAATTTTGACCATTGATTTATACTTAGCGATCTTAAAAACCCCCAATACCTGACTTTAAAAAAAACGGTTGATAAATTAAAGAATGCTATTACCTTCAGGCCAAATTTTATTGAAATTTGGATCAATCCTAACTTTAAGCATGTTATAACGTGTTAAATCGAGTTATTGTTAACCTTCTCATCCGATTTTCTACTTTGTCGAAATTGTTGCGAATTTGCTTTGCATACTTACATAAACTCCGTCATCCCTCATTTATTTTAATTGTAACTTTATTCAACCTAGGCTGCAATATTTGTCACATTGCAACCAATTCCTTGAATAATTTAAGTATTAGTTTAATAGATCTACAGAAGGACAACTTGGCAACCGTACACGTCTTCAGGAAACACTTGTACACTTGGGCCCGATATTGAAGATTTCCTTTTTTGTTTTCGTTCTCTTTGAGTTTTTAATAATGTAACTAATGCTTCGATAGCATGTGGTAAAGTGTAAGATAGATTTCTATAATTTTTAATTATAAAACAATGAAAACTGGATTTTACAGCTTTCACTTAATTTTGTAACAGGCCCTGCGCTCTTTAATACTGGGGTTTAAGGCCTTTCTACAGTATAGCTGGGTTTTCTACATACGTGATTATTCGAGGTGAAAATTTGTTCCTCTGATATTTCGTACATACCTCTACTTATTTTACTTCTTTCTTAAGCCTAAGTGTTGGCTCAAGACCAATTGGTAATTTATATTATTGTCGAACACTTGAAATTACAATCAGCAAGATTTTGAAATGATATCCATTAATTTATTAATGGAAATTACGACACTTCTAACTTATAATGGACTAGGAGAGTACTTATATCAATCACATTGCCCACGAGGGTTGTAAAGTAATTGTATGTATACTGATACCTTGATCTTGTCTATACGTGATCGTGAGCAATGCTATCTTATTTAAATGGGATTCATTTCAATCTAAAATAAAATTGTGAACCTTACGAACAGAGGTCCATATCTGATCAATCATACAATGTAAATGAGAACACCAGGTGCTTGCTGTCAGAATATTCACTTTGTTGTTTAATAAATTGTTGGTTAAGCTTGCAACATTTGTTGTGGTTGATTTACCTACAACTAATAGTGGTATCCTTGAATTGTACCATGGCAGTGTGTGAAGCACCTAAGCTGTATTTAACTAGTGCTCGCGATTGAATTACTTTGAGATTCTGTAAACTAAATTTGATATTGTATAAAACCTACAAATTTTTCTAAATTAGTGATTTTATACCTAAGTATAATAAATTGATGGTCCTTAGAATTATTTAAAACGGGAGAGCTTGCATTCAATTGTTACTAGTTGGGTAATTAAATAAGAGTTTATCTTACTCATGTTTTAATACCAATCGAATCAACAATTTTGTATTCATTGTTCAATTGGCATAAATGTAATGCTACATTAGTGTGCCTACGAAATAATTTTCTACCTAGACTTCTGTACCGGTTGGATCTGAAGTAACTCTTTTGGAATTAAATTTATTAAATCCTTTTGGGGTTTTTGTGTTAAATTAATTTATTGCTTGGCAATATATTTGTATTGCATAGATTCTTACTGTTAATTGAAGAAGTAACTAAGCATTATATTATAGAACATGCGGAAATTTTCAGCGCTTTATCTGAGGACTTTATTAATAAATATTTTTAGCCACTATCTACAAGAGCCCTTGCAGTGATGAATAGTAGGTTATTTTCGTTTAAGTATTGTTTATATGCTTAGGGAAGGAGTTTTGTTTTAGAGTCTGGCTTTATCGAATTAATTATTTGTATTTGCGTAACGTAAGGTAAGTTCCAACGGCTTTGTTTCTTTTCTTTTTTCTTTTTGTTTAAATTGTTAATTGTAATCATTAGCAATTATTGGCTCATTGTTCCCTCAAATAAGAGTTTGAGAAGTGAGAATCAATACAATAAATTACTTTTTGGTAGGGGTACACAGCGTTTGATATCTTCCTAATCCCTTTATCTATGACTATCGCTATGCTGACAGGTGTACTCTGCGGGGATCTTAATGTAATATAATTGTGCTTTTCTTCCATATTATTGTTGCCCTGTTTCGAGTGTTGGGAGAAAACCTACATAAATTATGGCGGCGCCTTTCTGTATTTCGGTAAATTGTATTCATTGTTTGTCTCTCAGGTCCATTTTGCTAGTACACTTACGCAGCCAGTGCTACCGTTTTCACTGGGCTCCAGGTTTCTTAAAACGTTACTTCTGCCCTCTGTGGGCCTTTTTGGCTTTACTTGCCCTATAATCAGTGTTACTCTTTCATCTCCCTTTTTGGTATCTAACTTGGGCAACAATTGCTACATATACATGTTTCGGTTTTAATCTTACCCCATCATAAATTTTAATATAACTTTTGAGTGATATAAATTCAATAGCATAGTTCAAAAAGAAAAAAAACAAACAATTGACGATTTCTTAACAGAACATCGTAAATGTTTAAAAATAACCGAGTATAAAGCATCATCTGATAAGAATAATTATGGGTATTTTGGATAAGTCAACGCTGGAAAGATTGTTACGTAAATATGTCTTATCTCTAGAGAAGGCAATAGAATTCTGTAAGCTTCGGAACTTAGCAGGGTTTTGAGAAAAGTTAAGTCAACTCAGAGCAAAATAAATCAATAATCAGAAAGATAATGAATAGCAGCCATTAAATTTAAGAAAAAATTTGAAGGAAGAAGTAGAGACCGTTGAATCGAGTAAATAATAGCATGAAATGGCTAAACAGTGATCATCAGTTCTGTTGATGTAAATAAACATATAAGTATCAACAGGTTAATATTCTTATTCCTTTAAGAATTGTGCAAATTATTACCATTTTGGCTTAAAAGCTAT
The DNA here is from genome assembly GCA_036346205.1 of Vesta saturnalis. NCBI lineage: Eukaryota > Metazoa > Arthropoda > Insecta > Coleoptera > Lampyridae > Vesta > Vesta saturnalis. Next base: position 194,956 of record JARFJB010001466.1, read on the forward strand.
ATTGATTTGCACTTAAGAAATTAAATAAGGTAGGTGTTAATTTTAATTCTGTATTTCAAGGTATCAAATAAAGTTAATAGATCATTTGAAAAACGGCCACAGTTGTGCTTGGAACTTATGGAAATCCTGTTCAACATTTGTTACAACATTTTGTTTCTTTTCGTTTATGATTACTTTCTGTGGCTTGACGATGTTATTTACTTTAAAAAGTAAATTTTTGGAATTAACACGGCCTTTTGGAAGCTCAATTCGTTTTTCATTTTTATTGGTACAAAATTTCTGGACTATTTGGGACTGACTTGCACCTGAAACTTGCACTTCTAATAGCTTTCTTAACTATTTCTCAAATGATAGAATTGACATTCAAAACTATGTATATTAATAAAAATATCTTTGATGAGGTAGCCTTTATGCTTTTGTTTAGATCATGGCTCTCATATCAACAATTTACGATATTATCTGGGCATCGTCCAGAATTAATTGTGCCAAAACGGCTCACTTTAGGACAACGGTCATAATTGCAAATTTCAAGAGCACATGATGCTCTATGATATGGTTCATAAATATACAGGGTGTTCTATTTGAAAAAAATTTACAAAACAAGTTGCGATGTTGAGACCCTCCTATAATACACACGTCTTAATTTTGTCAACTTTCTATTACACGATTATTGTATCATCCTTGATGTTTAAAAGGAGTATAGACCACCTTTGTTACATTCAAATAGGTAATGTTAACGAAAGTTTGAAAACTTGTTTTTCTCGATATTTAAAAAAATTTTAATAACTTCGCAACACCGCAACTGTGGTCAAATTGAACTACACGCATAATTTCATACTAATTACAATTCTTTTTCAGCACTGTCTTACTACAACTTATTTTCAGTGGAATAGTAAATTTTATGAACAAATTGAAGGTGTAGCAATGGGTAGTCCCCTTAGTCCTGTTATAGCTAACTTTATATGGAAAAATTTGAAACATTAGCGTTACAAAATACACCTAAAAAACCTTCAGTTTGGTATAGATATGTAGATGACACATTTGTTATTTGGATACATGGAGAAGAAGCACTGCATGAGTTTTTGTGTTTTTATAAATGGTATACATCCTAGTATTCAGTTTACCATGGAAAAAGAAACTAATGGAAGTTTACCATTTCTTGACATATTAATATCTAAAATAATAATTCACTAACTTTTAAGGTTTAACAGAAAGCCGACACACACTGATAGATACCTTCATAAATTATCCAACCACCATCCACGTCAAAAATTAGTGTAATTAAATCTTTAGTAGATCGAGCAAAACGAATTTGTGACCCTGAATTTTTGAATGATGAATATAAATATTTAAGAAAATCCTTACAAGATAATGGATATTCACTTACAGATATTAATAATGTTATTACACCTTCTAGGCGTAACCTTAAAGAAAACCAGTTCTTAATGTTGGTACTGCTTTTCTTCCTTTTATAGCTAATGTTACAAATAGAATTGAAAAATCCTAATTAAATATGGCATTAGGATTATTTTAAACCGACAAGAACAATTTAAAGAACATTTAAGATCACCTAAAGATGTGTCAAACCCTTTGTCATCTTCCGGAGTGTATAAGTTATCTTGTTCATGTGGAAAAGTATACATCGGAACCACAAAACGTAGCGTTGATACAAGATGCAAAGAACATATGAGATTTTGTAGATTGGGTCAACCAGAGAGGTCTGCTGTGGCTGACCATGCCCTGAATAATGTAAATCATGACATTCAATTTGACAATATGGAAATATTGTCAAGACAAACTCATTCTTATGTTCGTTTGCAACGTGAAGCTATTGAAATATATAAACACCCGAATAATTTTAATAGACAAGAAAAAATCTCCGTTTAAATAGCATAATGATATGTCTTAATTTTGATTTTAATTTTAGCTTTTGGTATGTCTGGTTTTGCTGTGTTTTCCTAGACCTTGAAGCAAAGGCTTTACCAATTATATGTTAAATTACCACAGCACTATAATTTAACATAAGTAGTTGAAATTAAATTAAAATTAAAAATTAAAAAATTAAAAATTAAAAATTAAAAAATTAAAAATTAAAAATTAAAAATTAAAAATTAAAATTAAAAATTAAAAATTAAAAATTAAAAATTAAAAATTAAAATTAAAATTAAAAATTAAAAATTAAAAAATTAAAAATTAAAAATTAAAATTGAAAATTAAAAATTAGAAAATTGAAAATTGAAAATTGAAAATTGAAATTGAAAATTGAAAATTGAAAATTAAAATTGAAAATTAAAAAATTAAAATTAAAAATTAAATTAAAAATTAAAATTAATTAAAAATTAAAAATTAAAATTAAAAATTAAAAATTAAAAATTAAAAATTAAAAATTAAAAATTAAAAATTAAAAATTAAAAATTAAAAAATTAAAAATTAAAAATTAAAAATTAAAAATTAAAAATTAAAAATTAAAAATTAAAAATTAAAATTAAAAATTAAAAATTAAAAATTAAAAATTAAAAATTAAAAATTAAAAATTAAAAAATTAAAAATTAAAATTAAAAATTAAAAATTAAAATTAAAAATTAAAAATTAAAAATTAAAAATTAAAAATTAAAAATTAAAAATTAAAAATTAAAATTAAAAATTAAAAATTAAAAATTAAAATTAAAAATTAAAAATTAAAAATTAAAAATTAAAAATTAAAAATTAAAAATTAAAAATTAAAAAATTAAAAAATTAAAAATTAAAAATTAAAAATTAAAAATTAAAAAAATTAAAAATTAAAAATTAAAAAATTAAAAATTAAAAAATTAAAATTAAAATTAAAATTAAAAATTAAAAATTAAAAATTAAAATTAAAAAATTAAAAATTAAAAATTAAAAATTAAAAATTAAAAAATTAAAAATTAAAATTAAAATTAAAATTAAAAATTAAAAATTAAAATTAAAAATTAAAAATTAAAATTAAAATTAAAAATTAAAAATTAAAAATTAAAATTAAAAATTAAAAATTAAAAATTAAAATTAAAAATTAAAAATTAAAAATTAAAAATTAAAATTAAAAATTAAAATTAAAAATTAAAATTAAAAATTAAAATTAAAAATTAAAAATTAAAATTAAAAATTAAAAATTAAAATTAAAATTAAAAATTAAAAATTAAAATTAAAAATTAAAATTAAAAATTAAAAATTAAAAAATTAAAAATTAAAAATTAAAAAAAAATTAAAATTAAAAATTAAAATTAAAAATTAAAATTAAAATTAAAATTAAAATTAAAATTAAAATTACGAAGAACGTTCTGCATTGTGCTTTTCATTGTTAATAACAAATTATTGATAAAGATATCTTTTGTTGAAACTGGGTTATTTTATTTGATGTCATGTTTTTCACAACTTTACACTTACATCATAACTCGATTAAATTTTGTTAAATGTGTTTTTCTGACAAATTTCATTGTTAGCTTTCGTTAAGTGTTCTGGTTTTTTATCTTTGAAGTTTAACAATATTTATTTTTATGACCTAGTTATTCTTTACTAAAATTTTATAGTTTTTTACGTTTCTCAAACTGTTATGTTTTAATTTTTCAAATTTGACAAAATTGTTTACATCTTTAACAATTTTCACAAACATTACTACTGACGAATATAACTGTAAGTTTTATCGAAACGTTTAGATTGTATAATTTAAAGTACACCATTAAAAAAACCCAAAAAAGATAAGTATTTTATTATGAGTGTTAATTAATGGTGAAAGTTTACATTTTCATAATTTCCATTGTGTATCTAAAGATGTGGGTTTCTATTTAAGAAAATACACATTTATGTTACCATGCTTTTGTTGAGTACCCTGTATACTGGAAAACGTTTTCGCTATGTACAACTCTGCCAATTATATGATTTATGTAGGAAAACGTTTCTTGTACTTGTCATCATAACAGAAATATTAGACTTCTTCACTCTAAAAAACCACCCACAATTCTCATACTTTTTGTAGACAGGGTCCCAAATCAGGATCCCCACCTAGACTTTGTCAAAAAAAATTCCTAAATCACAAGTAGTGGTAATATTGTTTAGAGAAGTATGATTAATTGAATGAATGGAAAATCACTAAGTTATCACTTTAAATTTTATTTAAGAAAGTCTATTTCTGACACCAAGAGTGTAATTTATTTAAACCATTGTGTAGGTTTTAACAATAGCGTATTTCATTACATATTTTCAAGTCGTCTGCATAAATTAATTTCTGAGATCACAAGTAGGAGGGAACATCACTGATAAACGTTAAAAATAAATATGGATCAAGGTGAAACCCTGGTGAACACTAGATGACCTTAAGTAACAAAATTCAAGCGATCAAATGGGTAAGCCTTAACAAGACATCAATTGCGTCGCCAAAACCATACTAGGATAATTTCTTTATAACAATGTGGTGACGTTTTCTTTTTGAAAATCCTTGCAGATTATAACAAGTTGTCTAAAATTACAGAGATATATTGTGCGAAACAAGCCCGGTTTGTTACTGTTAATCGTTTTGTTGCTAATCAAACATCAGAGGCATGGGTGGTGGTTGGCCTTCTCAATGTGAGAAGGGTCACCTGACGTTAATACTGAGTATACTTCTCGAGAAATTTATACATGCTAAAATTACGTAACTGTGGGTATGAAAATTATGCAAATCAATGTTAATTATATAACTACCACAGCAGCCTCACATAATCATGGTCTTTAAACATATAAATTTTAGGTTTATATCTTGCTTTAAAGAGTGGCAATGACTGGCATGAATTGAAATAACAAAATCTAGAGAAGGGTGGTTTGTTCAGAAGATGCAATCTCTTTTAGTAATTGAGAGTTTAAAGTTATAAATAACAAAATCTAAAATCCTATTGTTAATATACATATTAATATTATTTGATTATGTTCTAAGAAGCACGAGAAGAAGCTACATTTATTAACAGCGAAACTATTCAAGCTACAGAGGTTCCATAGGTTCAAATCAAAATAGTAATTTTATTATTACAAATCTGAGCTAAATCGGATAGCGA
>JARFJB010001466.1:205000-357500 GCA_036346205.1 Vesta saturnalis
TATTAAAAAAAAGAACAATAGTATTAAAACAATCTTGAAAAAAGTTATGTTGCAGCAAATAAAATTACCCTTTTTGGTTAGAGAAATAAATGGCCCACTGGGATACGGTCACGGATTCTAATTTAACTTTCAAGTTATTGCATAGTATACACAGTAACTGAAGTCAGTGTTGACTTTTAATTCTAAAAATAACAAAACAAAACAACGTCCTTTGGATAGATCTAGACAAATCTACATTAAATGTATTAAGCTTTCTTCTAAAAGTTATTCTTTGGTTTGATTTTCATTAATAAAAATGTGTTTCGCTTAAATTTCGCTAATACAATAGAAACCTATTTACTTTCGGAGTAAATTGAGCATTTTCAGGTTCTGCAACACACACACACACACACACACACACACACACACACACACACACACACACACACACACACACACACACACACACACACACACACACACACAATATATATATATATATATATATATATATATATATATATATATATATATATACTTTACAAATACCTACTGAGATTTATTTTGTATCGATAGTGTTATGGCCGAAAATGAAACTTAAACGGCAGGTAACAGATAATTAGTGTGCACCGGACTAGCTCGTTGGGGCAGAGGGCGTGAGCGTGTTTTTTAATTTAAAAATACTGAAGGTGGTTAGTCCTATTGTCTAAAGTCGCAAATAAGGGTGCGTCGTAATTAGAATAAACTCAAGTAAAGGACGCCAGACTGTTATTAAGACGATATCGGTAACAATACACCTGGGCACATGTAGATAAATCAACCTTCAACAGTCAAAAGATCTCACTTACCTTACGTTGGCTAGATCCAGGTGCACGTCGGAGATGCTTCGAAACTAGATAAACGTCATTTAAAATTCCTCTAATCGTTTACGTTAAACCACCCAAAATATTTAATGATGCCCAAAAAAAAAAAAACTAAATGCTTCCCTTATAGCAAATTATCAATGGTTACTTTTAAAATGAATCAACAAAATTGAAATCAAAATTTAGCTCTCAATTAATTCTATAGCTTGACTAATAAAAAGCACCGCTTTTCGTAAATTACTGCTTTCACTGGTTGGGAGAAGATCACAAATAACAATATAAAATTCAATTAATCGTTCATCTATTCTACCTGAATAATCGTATATCAGAAATCACACAACAAAATACATATATTTACATTGTTTACGGTTCAATTTAAAATCTTAAATTCTAGAATTCGGGAGCATAAATAGGTAAACCTTGTAAGCTTACTAGGTTAAATTACTGAAATGGAATTACCAAAATATGGTTAAAATTCAAAACATTACGTAACCAAATGGTCACTCTAAAATCAATTTTACCAAGCGAAATTTTCGTATACATAAATTTGCAGTACATTTAATTAAATAATAAAAATATCAAAGATGGCGCAAATAAAAAGTTCGTCAACCTTTTAATTGAGATTAACATGAGAACGTCAATTACGGAAAATAACACAAAAAAAACTGCGTTTATTCGCTCATCAACAAATAATATCACCAAATTTACAAACAAAGTTATGATAAGATAATCACAGTAACGTACAATATTGGGTTACCTTCTACACCAGAACTCTTGAATACGTCTTCACCAGATAGCAAAACGTACGTGAACGGCTTCAGGATACCTGCTGATGTCTCTCTCGGCACAGGCAAACCCATGCGGAATTTCCCAGTTTTAAATTTCGATGACGATACGCTTACGTTAATTGGCGTTATATAGTTAATCTTCACAAAACAAATCGAGTTTACACACGAGTTATTTACACACTATCTGCTTAATGTTCCATTAATTCGGTAGCTCTATTTACAAGTCTTTTTAATATTAAAACGAAAAATGTCTATTTACAAATTATTTACAGTGAGACTTTCGTTTGTTGCTGATCTATTGCGGGGGGAAACAAAACGTTGTGCCTTCACAATGGTTTTATTCGAAAATATAAATCGGTTTAGCACGTCTCCAAATTCACCACCAAGATGCACTTATATAAAACACATGCCTTTGTGAAACTTTCATTAATTGACCTCACGGTCCGTAGCTTCAAAAGAAACAACCAGGAGGGATGAACCTCTACACAAATATCCAACGAACTGGTGCTTTAGTTGCAAACAACTTCTGCGAAAGGTTCGGTCCTCCAGGTATTCGAAAAAATGGCACGCCCCAACTCCCAACTGCACATCCTTTCCTCACGAAAGTCAGTGCAAAATTCACCGCTAAAACCCTCTCTCCATAATATTGCACCATCTTTCTCAACCAAACCTTATCATGACAAAACTGCTGACTCTGCGATGTGCACGACTCAAGTGCAAATTGTCGTCCACAGATTTATTCGTTAAACGATAACGATAATTATTTAACACTAATGGACTGAGATACTCTACTCCGGCAGAAAAACGGCGTCAATTACTAAACGCGATAAGTAAAATTAACATCAACATCCCCTCTTAAATAAGCAAACCAAGGAATGATCTCATCCTACAATTTAAATGCGAATTTTTCTGATCTACTACTATTTATTTTAAGGAAACCTTTTATAAAAATTCACAGGAAAACTAATTTAGATTCAACTTTAAAATTTCCTATATCCGATTAATTAATCCACAAAATATGTAATTGCCATGTTCAGAAATCAAATCTAAATGGCAATACGAAAAGTTTAACTCCAAAACCACTACAACTTAGAAAAATCAAACAATTTTTGTTACTTTCACTTGTACTTTGATGAACACAAGAAAACAACAAGTTACGTTGGCTTAAATTGAGTCACTAGTAAAAAAAAAGAATAAAAAGGAAAAATACGTACGTATATACAGGGCGTTCAAATACACATGACGGTAGTCATTTTAGTAGTTAATTTTTTAATAAAACCAAATCCGATAACAAAAGGCTAAAGGATTCTTCAAGAAGTTGCATAATAAAAATCGTTTTCCAAACTTCACGTTTTTTTAAATGATTCTCTATCTAGAAATTTAATTTTTGTTTTGCACATGGATTTATCAAGTCTCACGGAAGTTAAAAAAAGAAAGTATAAGTTTGCAACTGTATCTAAGATCCCACGATCATTTAGTTTCCTTCTATTAATTCTAATCCTGTAGAGAATGCAAATTAGGTTTGTTATTGTTTTAGATATACTTGAATTTGACGAATGTTGTATAGAATATGATAGAATATAGCAATAAAATTGATATCCACATTACTTCCAAAAATTGACATATTAGAAAAAATAACCACTAAATAAAATCTTACCTTAAGATTTAAAATTCGGACAATGTCACATACGTGTGGATATTAGGAGAAAAAGTGTAATATATTCGTTCTAAAACTACCCTAGAAACAATTGTTTTGGTTCCTAAAAAGGGCAAGGAAAATAAATTTTCTTCTCGAGTGAGGAAATCATTAGTACATTTACAATAAGAAAATACCGTCGTATGTAGTTCTTAAAGTAACTTGTATAAAATTCCAATCACAAGAATTTTATGGAATTTGTAAATAATGGATGTCTTACCAATAGGAATCAACAGCTACGGCCTCGGTTAACTATCTCTTTCCAGATAAATTAACTTTTCTCTGCAACTAAAATACTATATACATGATAAGGTTAATTCAGACTGTCTAATTCATTTTTTTTTAATATCATAATGTGGGAAAGTATTTTTATACATTACTTGACACATCTTTGCAGATTAAAATTTTTTTATTGCCGGTGATTGAAAATTTTTGTGCTAAATTAAATTGCGTCATTAGGATATATGTGTGGCGCTTACATATATTAATTGCCATGGAATCAGCGTCTATGATAAGCTTTTGATTAAATTTTAATCTTTGTTACAGTGATGACAAATAATATTCTTAACCTTGATTTTATGAAATTTTTATGATTGTATTTAAATAAATGTAGTTGTGGTTTTTTTTAGAAAATGGGAATCTCACATTACTAGTTTATAATATTATTGTTTGTTTTGTGTTTACACAGAGGCGTAACAAGGTCTTTCACTTCACATTTTACGTGTTCGCGAGAAGTACGATGTGACAGTTTTTGGTTGTTTAGTGTTTTATCAGAAGTGCTTTAACGTGGCATCCAGTTGCCTGGGATTGTATCCTATTTTTCTTAATGTAAGATTGTTTGTATTGTATGTTGGATGTTCTTTATGACACCATTCTTAAACACGCTAATTGAATTTATAGATATTTCTTATTTGTCGCGGTTTTATATAATTTCTGCAATTTGCCGATTCTTTTCAACTAAATTAAATTTAAATTTAAATGAGTAAGATGGCAAGTGCAACTAAAATAATAGCGGGGGGGGGGGGAGATAAAGGGTGTACCACCCCAAGATATCTACCCTGTAGATATCGATAAACGTTAAACTACTCTTAATATTGAGTTTAAGGAGTATAATAGGTCTACTAAATATGAATTTATTATTTTAAATAGTTTTAAAAATAAATTAAAGAACTGAAAAATAATTAAAACTTTGAAACCCTGTATCTCCAAAACTAAGCGTTTGGCAACTTATGTTTATATGAACTTTTTGTCTTAATTTTGAAAGCTCTATCGACTATTAAAATCCTGCTACAAAAAACTGGAACACACTGTATATATTATGAGCTATCCTAATCGCAAAATCAATAGCACGCTCACCCCGTTTATTACACTGAGCTACCGGCCCCTTCCTTATCTGTTACTTCCGATCTACTGCCATTTTCGCCCGTAACATAGTCAAGTGTTAAAAAAAATCAGACTAAATGACTAAGTCCAAAAGCAAATAAATAGATAAAATAAAAAAAATAGCTAGCTCTAATTTGTAATTGAAATTGTAAATTAAATTTGTTTTCTTTTCTCAAATAAATCAAAGCAAGTCGTGTAGGGAACAATCTAATTTAAATACGAAGTACGATGCTTTTGAATAGATTTCTATCGGTTTGACAATTAATAATAAACAAAATAATAATGATCAAAACAGTAGAATTCTTGTAATGTGTGAAATGGTTCTTTAAATAAATAAGAAAGGCGCGTAAATAATATCTAGGATTGCTATAGCATTGCCTCGGATCGACCTGGCTACAAGGGGCGGTCAAGGTCGAAACAGACAGACCCCGTTGCTGACGACTGTACAAGGAATGAATGGCGAGTCGGTACGTGGAATGTTAGAGGTATGCATGGTAAAGAATTTGAAATTGCGAATGTAATGTACGAAAGACACCTTGATATTCTGTGTGTATCGGAGACAAAGCGCAAAGGAAAGGATGCTGTGGAGATGGAGGATGGCAGCCTGGCACTATGGTCAGGAGTTGAGACGGAAGTGCATGGTGCAAAAGGAGTTGGGGTGATCATAAGTGAAAGAGCGAAAAGATGTGTTAAACAGTACGAATTGGCATCTCCCCGGGTAATATGGGTTAGAATGAAAGTGGAGTTTCGAAGAATTTTTCTTATTGCATGCTATGCACCGGTGAATGGAGAAAGAGACCAGGAGCGTGAGAACTTCTGGAATGAAGTAGAAAACGTGTTGTATGTAAGCCAAACCAAAGAGTGATTATATTGGGGGATATGAACGGATGGGTGGGTGTACAGAGAGAACATAGTGAACGCGTTCTAGGAAAGTTCGGAGACCAAAGAATTAATGAGAACGGTGAACACCTGCTGAACATCTGTGTGGAGAGAAGCCTGTTTATATCCAATACGTGGTTTAAACATAAAAATGTGCATATGTATACATGGCAAAGAGGTGAATCTAAAAGTATGATAGACTTGATAGTGTATGATGAACGGCTTAGAAACCTGATGAAAGACACAAAAGTAATGCGCGGAGCGGAGTGTGGATCGGACGACTTTTTGGTTATATCGAGAGTGTGTTTAGGGCAAAAGTGGGTGTGGAGAAGGAAAGCAAACGTAGTGCGAACGTCTAGAATTAGGGTTGACAAACTAGTGGATAATGGTGCGAGAATGAAATACGTAGATGCTGTGAATAAAGAGTTGTATGTGAATGAAACAGTGTGGAACGAACAAATAAAAGACACTGATGTTGAAAGTGCATGGATAAGCTTGAAAAACTCTGTTGTCAATTGTGCCGTGCGAATATGTGGAAGAGTGATTGTAGGTAGACAGAAAAATGTACTTGGTGGAATGAGTCGGTAAAAAGGCAGTAAGTAAGAAAAAGATGCGTACATGGCAATGATTGCTGCAAAAATGGGACTGAGAAGAAACGATTGTATGAGGTGTACAGATTAAGAAACAAAGAAGCGAAGGAGGGAGTGAGAATAAGTAAAGAGGAAGTGATGGCTGTAGAAGGAAAGAAAATGCACAATGATTTTGAGGGAAACAAAAAACTCTTCTGGAAATGGGTCAAAAATACAAAACGTGGCCCAAAACAGAACGCTGCAGGAGTGATGAATGCTAAAAACGAAATAGTATGGGACGATTGTGAAGTGAGGAAATGCTGGCAAGAATATTTCGGAAAGCTGTACAGTAGTGAGGAAAGTAAGACTGAAAAGTTAAATAAGGAGAATAGAAGAAATGATGAATGAAACTGAGAAAGATGTTGGAATAAATGAGGTAGAGAAAACGGTAGGCAGGTTGAAAAACGGCAAGGGAGCAGGCGTAGGTGAAATCACTGGTGAAATGCTCAAGTATGGTGGTGCAAAGCTTATACGAAGATTGCGTGAATTATTCAATGTATGCCTTATGTGTGGAAAAGTGCCGAGTGATTGGAAGAGCGCGATCATTGTACCATTGTGTAAGGGTAAGGGGAACAAGAGTGATTGTAAGAACTACAGAGGAATAAGCTTGCTCAGCGTACCTGGTAAAGTATTTGGAAGAATACTGATTGATAGATGTGGGATGTGCAAGGTGGCTTCATGCCAGGTAGAGGATGTGTCGATCAGATGGTTGCTCTCCAGCAGGTGATCGAAAAGTGTTTAAAGGTAAAAAGGAAGTTGTACTGTGCGTTTGTAGATCTGGAGAAAGCATATGACAGAGTGAATAGAGAGAAGCTGTGGGAAATATTAAATGAATATGGCGTAAATAAAGGTCTAATAAATGGAATAAGGGCAGTATACAACGGTAGTCGGGCATGTGTTAGGGTGAGAGGAGGTGTGAGTGAATACTTTAATATTGAGCAAGGAGTGCGACAAGGCTGTGTGATGTCACCGTGGTTGTTCAATATATACATGGATAAATGTCTTAGACAAGCATGTAACGATACAAATGGTGTAATGGTTGGTGACGTAAATGTACGACTCCTGGTGTATGCAGATGACACAGTCTTATTAAGTGACTGTGCGGATGAGCTGCAAACAGCTCTGAGGAAGTTTGATACAGTCTGTGAGAGCATGGACCTAAAGGTAAACGTGAACAAAACTAAGATTGTGGTGTTCAATCGGGAAGGTGGAAAGGAGAGTAGAGTATTTACTCTGCAAGATGAAATTGTGGAGCAAGTGGACGAGCTGGTATACCTCGGTAGAATGTTTACTGCAGATGGTACAATTGAGAGCGAGATTGGACGAAGGGTCAATGCTGGAAAGAAAGTGATTGGAAGGATGTGGACGATAATGAAAAATGAAAGCATGAGTCTAGCTGCGAAACGAGCAATCTATAATGACGTATTCGTCCCGTCAGTACTGTATGGAAGTGAGACATGGGTATGTCAAAAAAAGCACGAAAGAAAAATAAATGCCGTGGGTATGAGATTTCTGAGAAGCGCATGTGGTAAAACGAGACGGGACGAGATAAAAAATGAATGCATAATGAGGGAGTGTGGTGAGGAAAAGACGATGATGAATAGATATGAAAGTTGTACATTACGTTGGTTTGGTCACATTGAGAGAATGAACAACGCAAGATTAACGAAACAAATATATGTGTGTGAGGTTAGGGGAAAGGCTGGGCCTGGTAGGCCGCCTAAAACTTGGCTGAATGTAGTAGAATCTATGATAAAGGAAAAAAATATAAGGAGTTTTAAAAACAAAAGGGCATGCCAGAGACTATGTATGAATCTTGCGGAAGCTAGGGAGGTATGCGGAGATAGGAAAGCATGGAGAAAGATTGTGAATGAAAAATAAATAAGAGGCAGGGATTGTTTTGCCTACCTCGCAAGGGAATGGCGTGAAGGTTAAGCTATAGCATTGAATTTCTGCGAAAAAATACGGTTCCTTTATACCTATGCCAATCGACTTTTTAAACTCATAAAATCTAATACCTGGTAGTGTTTTAAAGTTTAAAAGTTAATCCAACTTTTATTTAGGTACTATATTAAATGTTAAGTTTAATTATAACATTATATTTCACATTATTTTATATTACATTTTTCTTTCACAGCAAATTTAAGTTTTAATCTACCTTTTACCATTGTTACTATATTTAATTTTAATTATAATTAATTGACCCTAAAAGTAGGTAATTCAAGTCGGGAGGGCTAACATGGTCATTATTTATTATTACCCTTCAATTAAATAAAAGTGAAAAAAAAATAGAAAATTTAAGTTTCACGACAATAACAAACAGATTTGCTTAGTTTAAAATGACAATAATATGCAAGTTGGAACCTAAATAATAAATCAAAATAAACAATTTATTTCAATCTTAATACTGTCAACACCTACGAAACAAACCATAAACACACTGGGGTACTATACAAGTGCTGCATTATCTTTTAATTACGTTAATGAATATCCTGCTTTGTTTTCAGTACAATTACTTTATTCAGCAATCGTGCAAAAAAATTCTTTTTTGTATGATGCAATGTAAACTAATTAATGTTTCCTTTTCAGCTATAATATTCTACAACTTCATAGGTGGAAGGCATAACTCATGCCGCCCGGTGCAATACCACCACCTTTACCATGGGCTCCTTGATATTGGTGCTCCAATTTTCGAGTTCGATAAGGGCTGCCACTCACTCTCTATAGACGGCATATGAAAGAATACGAAAAAGACTAATAAAAAATTTTGATAATATGGGAACTCAAATGGTAGTAATGATACAGGTAATCTAACCGAATAAAAGCAAAAAATACGTACAAACAGTGTATTACCGCAGTTTTAGAAACTGTACAAGATATAACTTATTATTCATGCCATGGAACATATAGTAGTATATTGCTTCTATTTATTTGAACCCCGTATGTGTTATATGCCCATTCCTTGTTTTGACGCTGTAGGTTGTGTTTGTGGACACTTCGAGTATTGACGGTTAACTCTCCACCTACTTATAAGAGGACACTATCTGTTTATTTTTTTTATTTTAACCATTTCAGTTAGCATACGAATTTCTAATCGGTATTAAGGGGATTGTAAGTTAACAGCTGCACAGTATATACATCATTACGGTATTATACAATTAGCAGACTTAATTTCTTAAGTAAACGTCGGGAACCTGCAGGAATCATAAAAATGTTTCATGCTCACTAATTCAACTTATGTACTTGTATTACCTGTAATTGTAATCGTGTTGCACTTATCTATGTATAACAACATTTCTTTGGTTATTTTTGACAGCGATTCTGTCACGTGTAAAGTTTAGATCGTGCATTTATACTACTATAAAAGTGAATTTTCTGTTTAAAAAAATATTTTGTGTGCAGAAGGAGATAGTTATACCACTATCGTTACCTTACTTAGCTCTACGCGCTATTAACTATTTATAGTCGTGGAGCATCGTAGTATTCGGCCGCGTAATAGTGTAATAAATTTTAGTGCGATATTGTTTATCTTTATCAAAATAACTGTATTCGTGTTGGACTTATTTACGTATAACATAATTTGCTTGGATATTTTTGACAGCGATTCTGTCACGTATAAAGTTTCGATACTACTATAAATGAGTTTGTTTTGTAAAATAAATTTGTGCTTAATTTATATCTTGTAACAAACTCTTTACGTTTGTAATAAAATTTACGTTTATTTAGGCAACTTAACATGCATTTCGTGTCATGTGTGCTGCATATCTAGTTGCATAAAAACATGCATTTAATTATTTTAATTAGAACTCGTACGCATTTCGTTTGCACATTCAGTTTCAGACATGTTCATACGCAAATACCTTTTGGGAGCGTCGTTTTTGGTTGAGTTAAGAAGGTGGAGGTAGCATCCATCATTGCTTTGTTAATTTTTGTAAAAAGTGCTATATAATTTGTATGGTAAGTTATTTTAAATTATTATATAAAAGTTTGAGACGTTTGCTTTTTCAGGCACTGTTATTTTTTATTTACTTCACCTTTATTTTTACTTTCACGTTTATACACATCTACGCAATTAATTATTTTACCGTTAATATTATTATTAATAGTATTAGTACGATTGATCAAGAGTGAGATTTATTCATTTGGGAATTAAAACGCTGACCCAGCATGCAGCCATTTCGTTATCT
Organism: Vesta saturnalis; assembly: GCA_036346205.1. NCBI lineage: Eukaryota > Metazoa > Arthropoda > Insecta > Coleoptera > Lampyridae > Vesta > Vesta saturnalis. Next base: position 215,405 of record JARFJB010001466.1, read on the forward strand.
ACAGTGTGACGAAGAATAAGGTATTCTGACTCCATTAATTGCTCATAAAATTAATTATTCATTAGGTTATAACGTTACTAACATTAGCATTAAGTATTTTACTTTATAAAATACTTATCTTTTTTGGGTTTTTTAATGCTGTATTTTAAATTATACAATCTAAACATTTCGATAACACTTACAGTTATCTTCGTCAGTAGTAATATCTGTTAAAATTGTTAAAGATGTTGTAAACAATTTTTCGATAACACTTACAGTTATCTTCGTCAGTAGTAATAGCAGGCTGACGTTTATGTTTTAATTTTTCAACTTTGACAACATGGTTTACAACATCCTTAACAATTTTAACAGATAACCGGCATTATACACCATTAAAAAACCCAAAAAAGATAAGTATTTTATTATGTGTGATAATAGTGAAAGTTTACATTTTCATATTTCAGTTTATAATTAAGTATAGGTGGTGTAATAAAATTTGTTATTGTAGAAATTTTCTTTTTACTTTATTGTATAATGGTTTACTTGTTTATTCCATATTTAAAAACTAGTTGGCGTTCGAGTATTTAATAATTAGTTTCAGGAAGAAATAACCCCTATTTTAAAGCGAATATATCTAGGGACATGTAAATATTTTTTGGTTAATAAGACAAATCGATAATTTTATGAACCTGGCCCACTTCAATATACGACTGAGCATAAGGCACAAAGTCTTCTATTTATTACCCAAACTGTTAACTAGCTAAAATTTGTAGCCATGGGTATAGAAGTATACTTATAGAACCTAAGGATTCGTACAATTTACCCTTCATAAAAGTGAATCTTCTGTTTAAAAACAAATTTATGTGCAGGAGATAGTTATACCACTATCGTTACGTTACTTAGCTTCACTCGCTATTAACTATTATACTTGTGGAGCATCGCAGTATTCGGCCGCATAATAGTGTAATTTTAGTGTGATATTGTTTATCTTCATCCAAGTGAGAGCTTAAATTAGGTGCATATTCAATAACTCCTTCAGTGAGCATGCATTCTGTCACTAATTTAATTATTATTTATTTTAATTTGGCTAACCGTATTTCTAGTTGTTTTCGTTAATGTAGTTTTAGTGTTTGATTAATTTAAGCAGAAACTACAGACTATTTTATTTTACTTTATACTTATTTGACTAAACGTTAGTTTTGCTGTGTTTATTTGGATGGTTACCATAGAAATTATTTTGAAAGTGATCAGAATTGAAATTTCTTAGTTTCAATTATTTTCCCACGCAAATACGAATCCTTTTGATTGCATTTCTCTTACGTGTCTTAGCAACCTTCGGTTGAAGAATGAACCAATTATGTATAATAGTTTCACAGTTGAAAAAGTTGTAACCAAAGCAATGTTTTTATTATCACACGGTTTTATTGCTTATAATGCATATACATAGACATTATTTCATTTGATTAAACACGTTACGCTAGAATAGTAGTTTTTAAAGATATTAAATTAAAGATACATAGATTACAATTGTAGTTAATACCTGTAATCAGCAAAGAGCGACAATCTCGGATTCTGTTCAGAACAGAAGGTCCCACGATACATAGAACATGAACTGAAATCGGTGTGCAAAAAAAAACTCAATGTTAAGTGTTGAGATAATTTTCTCGTGTTAGCTTACTGAAGTAGTGAAGAAAATATTAATACATACGAGGGTCGCCCACAAAGTAACGACCGTTTACGCGTACCGCGTGAAATATTAGGAGTAGCGCCCCCCTCCCCCCATCTTGCCATTGTTATGAGCAGTAACACAGTACGCTTCTAGCCATGCAAAGTGGAGCATCGCACTGTCGCGTGTTCGCTTGTTGTAACCTCAAAACATGAGTGCCGCAATAGAAAATTCCGCCAAGTGTGAACTGTAGGGCGTTGTAAGGTTTCTATGACCGAAAAATCTTTCAGCAGCGGAATTTCATCATAGATTGTGAACGGTTTATGACCTAATACAAAAGGTCAACGAAAAACTTCGTGAGAACCGACGGGGGGTATCGAAATTGCTGACCGAAGTCCATTAAGCTAAACGTATGACTTTCTTTCCCGGTATGACATTAAAGGAGAAGAGTTTTTGAACAGGATTGTTACTGGTGATGAGATTTGGGTGTGCTACGTGAATGCTGAGACAAAACAGCAGTCAATGCAATGGGGGCACACCGTTTCTCCAAAACAAGCGTCGGGGTTTTCTGGCATCTGGTGTTGTGATTGTGCACGACAACGCTCGCCCTTACACAGTTTCAAATGGGATGTTTTCGACCATCCCCGTACAGCTCGAGTTTGGCTCCTAGCGACTTTCATCTGTTCTCATACATGAAACGGTGGCTTGGATCTTAGCGCTTGGCAGCTGACGAAGACAGGCGGCATATTTCTAGGTGTAGGGTAGAAAAGTTGTAGTTTTAAGACGTATTTAATAAAATGTTTGTATTTACACTGGTTTGGTTTTTATTTCAAAACGAAGGTTAATTTCTGGATCTCCCTCGGATTAATATACTTATATATAATAGTAGAATGGTATTTGAGGAATTATTGATCATTTATTGTTTGTTAAAATTCATAGCGCTGCAAGCTTGAATATAATGTATAAACTTCTTTATATGTTGATAAATTTAAAACAAATTTTGGTTGGAAAGTTTTACCCACCATGGAAATCCCTACAAAGTCTTTATTTTACCTGCGTAAAAGCGTGTTTTTGTTTTGGAATTTTCTAATTTATTAATTTTCTCTTCTAAATTAAATTTTTCAGGCTACAAAAATATCTGTTTATGAAACCGTTTTGAAATTTTGAAGTTGATGAATGCTTTAATGCACAAAAATACTATTTCGTATCAAATACTGAAATAATACTTGGTAACATATCGGTTGTATGTGTAATAGTGGAAGTGAAGTGATGATATTGCATTATAGACCATGCAGAAAATGTTCAATTTATTGAAAATGCTGCTAAAGTAATCAAATATTGATTTTTGAATTTTTACATAAACGTATATAGCTACTTTGCAGGACTACTGCATGATTCATAGATGGATTTTCATTCAATTAATTTCTAGAATTACATGAAATGTGAATACAGTTTTCACTATATTTGCATTTGCACATGAATTACAGTAGAAAGTAATATTTTAAATTTAATTGCTACTTACATTTCTGTTCTTTATATTTTACTAGGAGTTTACTTTAAACTGGGATGCAAACTAAATTGAATTGGAATACGCGACATTTGTGGAACGAATTTAATAGTTTCAGAATCATTTAAAATTGGAATTTTTATTCCAAATTTGCCAAGAAATATTATAAGGATAATTGTTGATTGTGAATTAGTTTTATTTTTCTATTATTTAACAGAAACGTCAAAATGGGTTTATTGTGCTTGGTAATCATGATGTAAATTCAGAAATGGAAATTGAAATTTATATGATTAAGTAATACGTACATAATTTAAGTATTAAGTGAAACATGCTGCAACAAACACTTATCAGTCAGCGTTGATGTCTTACCAGTTCAACCACCCATAACATAATTCAACTCTTGTACTTCTTTACAATAAATTTTAGATATTCAAAAACCGTACTATAAAACTAAATATCTTGAATTTAAGAATACAATTTCTTAGTTTCTTAAAGAAATTCAAATCCACTATGTATTTAACGTCGATTTTAAAGATTTGGTAACATAAACAGAAAAATTCATGTGCTATGTGTGTATGTGCACGTGTGCGTGCGTGTGTGTGTGCGTTAGTCCGTGTGTGTGTTGGTGTGTACGTGTGCGCGCGTGTGTGTATGTGTGCGTGGAGAGTGCCTGCGTGTCCCGCGTGTATGCGCATATGTGCGTGTGCGTTTGAGTATGTGCGCGCGTGAACGGGAGTACGCTTGTACCGGGTGAGTCATTAAGGAAGGACGCCGGCTATATCCCAGAAACCGCTTATGTTACGACTTCCAAAAAAATTCTTCAGTAAATGTGGCCAAGAGAAAATGCTGGAAATAATTTTAAAGTTTGTAAATAGACCTCTAGGTGACGTAAATTAAAAAATGTCTAATATGTAACAGAAACTTAAGGAAAAGGTGTATTGGAAATATCGTAGTTGTATTTTTGGGACAATTTTACCCATTTTTTGTATAAGAAGTTTTCCGTAGGAAGCTGCAAAGTTGTCAGACAAACACGTAATTATCTTCGGAACCAGTCATCGAATCTTAAAAAGTAATATTTCGTTGGAAAGGCCTTTTCTTGCGCTATTCGTTGATGTATTAAAAGTTAGGTTTGATTAACGAACAAACCGCTAGAGGACTCTTTCCAAATATTGCTGAAATTTTAGCGATTTTCTTCAAAATATTAAATAGAATGGTATATATTTTATATTTTAGTCATAAAGAGTATAAATTTCGCCTATGCCCTGAAAATTTCAGGTCAATATCTCTGTTGGTTTCAATTTTATACCTACCTTAAATTTAGATCCAAAACAATAAAACGCAAAGTTTTTGACATAATAGTTTATTACTTAGGCCAGCTTTTATAAACACGGGTTAACCCTGCCCGAGTTAACCCCAGAAATTGATAATACTGACAGTTATTATCATCGAATTTCTGGAGTTAGTTATTACCGTTGGTTAATAATTACACCGGGTGGACCATCGAAAATGAACTAGAGATGAGTAGTACGCCATTACTCAGTGGTGACCTAAATGCTCAAATTGTCTGCCATCGTTATCAATAACAGCTGCAACCGCTGTTGCGTTGACAAAACAGCGGTTTCTATCTCCACCGTGGAGAGGGTGCGAATGGAATTTCTTATCCTAATGACCATATTTTCAGGCGTAGTTGGCCTGGTTGTAAAAACAAGGACCTTTATTCTTCCCAAAATATAAATCTAAACAAGTTAGTTCGGGGACCTAAAAGGTAACAATGGTAATGGTTATTAAGCTGTTATAGTTAAGAATGAATAAGGAAATGTAGGTACCTAGCTGGCCATGGAAAAAGCTCCTCTTCCTATCCATGTATCAGGAAAAGTATTACTCAAAAATTGACGCACGCGTACTAAAAATGTGCCTGACAGCCGTCATGTTGAGAAAACATCCGCTGCCTAGTAAGCAACGGCACATCTTCTAAAAGTAACGGCAAATCGTTCCGCAAGAAATGAAGGTACGTTTCACCATTAAGTGGTGCGTCAAAATGTGAGGACCAATAATTCGACCTCATAAAATATCGCACCAATCGTTGACGCTCCACCAGCCCTGATGTTGAATATCTTGCATCCAACGAGGATTGTTTGGCCAATAATGCATGTTATGACGATTTACTCCACCATCACTGCGGAATGTAGCCTCTTCAGTCCACAATATTTGCGATAACAGATGTTGATTATCTATGAGCATATTCGACAGCCAATATCAGTAGTCTAAACGTTGCTCATAATCAGCTGCAGTCAGTGATTGATGAAGGACTACATGGTATGGATGTAATCTAGATTAAAATTGAAGTTATGGTTTTTTAATAGCTATAACTTTACTACTTTTAATAACTAACTTTTATTTAAAACTTACTTATGTTCTTTCACAATACGCTGAACAGTAGTTTGTGTTAGTCCCAAGTCATGAGCTATTGCTCTTGTGCTACTATGTGGATTAATTTCGATATATGCTAGAACGTTTATAACATTTTCTTCCGTTCGGGATCTGCGTGCTCTGTGAGTAACTGGGGGATGAATTGTTCCTGTAGCTCTCAATCGTTGTGATAATCGAGTAAAAAGTCTCTTTTCGTAATGCCGTCTTTCTGGAAAGCGAGCCGCACACAATCGTGCAGCAACAATAGAATTCTGCATGCACTCGAAATATATTGCAAGCATATCATATGCTTCCTGGTTAGAGGGCATTGTTGGCAAAAAGAATGTGGCAATAAGTCAAAGAAACTCATATCACAATCACAATACACCCGCATACACTGCAAAACCGGAGGTAATTTTGTGAGGAAGTTTCAGGATAATATTTCCTTGACAATGACATTGATAAAATTAATGTTACTATGGATAAATCGTCATTATGAATTGTTGGGCTGGTAGTGCTATTGGATGATCGTTGCACTACAAAATCGTTTTCATGGATCTGAACTTAAAGTAGGCATAAAATTGAAACCAACAAAGTTATCGACTTGAAATTTTCAGGGTATAGACGAAATTTTATGCTTTTTCTGACTTAAATATAAAAAACGTACCATTATATTTAATATTTTGAAGAAAATCGCTAAAATTTCAGCAATATTTGGAAAGCGTCCTCTAGCCGTTTGTTCGTTAATCAAACCTAACTTTTTAATACTTCAACGAATAGCGCAAGAAAAGACCTTCCCAACGAAATATTAATTTTTAAGGTTCGACGACTGGTTCCGAAGATAATTACGTATTTGTCTGACAACTTTCGCAGCTCCTCCTACGGAAAACCTGTGAAGTTAGAGAAAAACTTCTTATACAAAAAATGGGTAAAAATGTCGCAAAAATACAACTACGATATTTCCAATATACTTTTTCCTTAAGTTTCTGTTACTTATTAGACATTTTTTAATTTACTACAGCAGTTATGCCACCTAGCGGTCTATTTACAAACTTTAAAATTATTTTCAGCATTTTCTCTTGGCTACATTTACTGAAGAATTTTTTTGGAAGTCGTAACATAAGCAGTTTCTGTGATATAGCCGGCGTCCTTCCTTAATGACTCACCCGGTACATGTGTGCGTGTATGAGCATGCGTCCGCTAATGTGCTATTCACGAGCATATGTGCGAGTGTGGGTGAATAATTCTTCTTAGTTAATTCATGAGTTAATGCATATGAGCGTGTTATGCAGACGCCCGATCACAGTTCTCTTAATTGGTTTCTTAACAGTTTTATAAAAGAATTATACAAAATAATTATACAATATAACTGTACTGGCCTGATGGACTAGTTTTCTCTTATGATTGTTTTCCGCGACTATAGCTCAAGTCGAGGTTGGGCGTAGGTACTTTTGAATAGAGATGATCGTTTTCTACCTGATATCTCACTCTTACCAATAAACCAGAAAAGGTTTGATACTGACGATAGCACTCTTCACTGTAGTTCATCTCAGTCTACTCATAGTGATAATTCACCTTCTATGTTAAATCAAGAAATTAAAGCTGAAATGGCAAATTCAATCAACAAAGACATTCAACGTATTCTCGAATGGGGAAGCAATAATCTAGTTAAATTTAATGCTAACAAAACTCAGTGTTGCCTTATGTCCGCCAAAAAGATCGATCATTTCCTGTTGTAAGTATGAATGGCTCAGTTCTTAAGTTTTCAGACTCTATTACTCTGTTGGGTATGATTGTATCTTCAAATCTCTCATGGGTTGACGATCTTCTGTCAGCTACCAAAACAGCTGCTCGTAAAATAGGCTTTTGTACAGATCTAAGCAGTACTTTACCTCTCGACAACTCCTTCTGCTGTATAAGGCCCAAATTCGGCCTCATCTGGAATATAATTCTCACCTTTGGGTTAGTGACAATACGCTCTCGATATCGTTGATCGTATTCAAAAGAGAGCGATTAGGCTTATAAATGACCCGTCCTTAACTTCTCACATACAGTCCCTTGAGCATAGAAGGATGGTTTCAGTTTTTCTTTGTATTATCGTTATTACAACGGCTATTGTGCTGGTGAATTACATTCTTTGATACCATCTCGGGCTATCTTTGCGAGAAACACTCGGTTCGCTCATTCACATCATCAGTATGCATTACAAATCTCCACTTGTCGTAGCAAACGGGCGCAATCCAAATTTTTCTACACGGCTTCTAAACTCTGGAATGATCTCCCTAGTTCCTGTTTTCCTCTCACTTATGATATGAGAAAATTTAAGGTAACTGTTCATAGGCATCTATTGGCAATTCATTATCCATCCTCCTAAGTATTCCTGAGTGCTTTAGCACGATAGGCCTAATTTAGCCTGTTCAAGTCCACAATCATAAAAAAAACATTATCCTTTTTAAAGCTAAGTATATCCACTTATACAACCTTAATTACTTTAACAACAAAAAAAAAAACAATTATGGATCTGAAATTACACATAACACATTCTTTTTACTTTAATATAAAGGAAAATGAATAATAAATTGACGGAACTCTAGGGCGGCTCTAGTCTTGCGGCTTCTGGGCCAATAAGGTTAACGGTACAGTTATAATAAAGACTTTTAACTAGAATATAATTAACTCAACAAAGTTTGTAAATATTTTGAGTACGTCCCTGTCTGGTATATAACAGTTAAAGCCGGTGTGATAACAATTTTGTTTCTCGTTGAAATATTTTGAAAGGTATATATATATATATATATATATATATATATATATATATATATATATATATATATATATATATCTTGAATTTAAACCTACTCTATTTAATACAATTTGATCGCGATTTTCTACTTAATTTATCTAATGGGATTTATTTAACTAATATGAGCGGTTTTAATTAGTGTTTTAAAACTAGTTAAGAAAAATTAGAATGCGTTCAGATTTTCGTGACTAGGCGAAATTATAATAAGAGGGGATTGATGGTCTTTCAGGTTTCTCTATTCTTATTTGGAATCAACCATCGACGGAATGGTGGACACATAGCTACTGAATTTACAGGGTTAATTACGCAGGGGAAATTTTATGCTGGATATTCTAGTATGGAACATTTATATGCGACTTATGAAGAGACAGCGGTGGTCGTGGTGAATCTTTTATCTCGGCACAGTTAATCTTTCAGGTATGATTTCGCTTACCAGAATGTTTATCTTTTGTTCACCGGCGGACAGGATAGACTAAACGTTTGACGTAATCTGGTATTAAACAATGTTTGTTACAAGAGTAATTATGTAATCTGGATTATCGCGACGTGCGATTCAGGATAGATTCAAGACTCCGAAAAGGAGTACTTCCAATTTTAACAATACTACATTATTTTTGGGTTATCGCCGAAAATTGCTCTAAATGCTTAATTTCAGCGTTACCCCATTAGTAGTATCCATTTGGTTTGGCAGTTGGCCAGTATTCATTTTTCAAACAACCTCATTACAGATAGTGCTATTAGTCTTTCAGATAATTATTGACTTATATTTTTACACATTTTGTATGTTACTATATTTCGGTTAGTGAAGCAAATATATGTTAAAATGACAACTTCTAAATCAATAAAATAAGGGTAAGCTTTTGAACAGATTTTTATACCCAGCGGTTTGAATACTAATAATAAACCAAGATAATCATAATCTAATTTAGGATTGCTATAGTATTGAATTTCTACGAAAAAATACGGCTCCTTTAAACCCATATCAGATGTGATTGTTAAAACTCGTACAATTGTAAAGTAAAATCGTAAATACCACTTCTTTGTCTAAGGATTGAAATCAAACAGGTAAAAATTTTTGCAATAACAATGAGTTATAGAGAACTAATAAATAACTTGTTTTATCCCACGGCAGCGCGTGGTATAAAACAATCATAAATACGTATCTGTAACTATAGGGAAAATACCAGATGTGATTCATCCTTGTAATGAACCCTTTTCTATAACAAATCTAAACGTAATCATTGTCACAGGAACTGTTTTATTAGCTTAAATAATAAAAATTAAAAAAGTATAAAAAACAGATAAATAGATAAAATAAACAAATAGCTGGCTCTAATTTGTAATCGAAATTCTAAATGAAAGTAATTAATTAATTTTTCTTTTCTCGAATAAATAACAGCAGGTATTAATATTACTAATAAACAAAAGTAATAATAATCTAAACAGTAGAATTTTGTGACGTGTAAAATGCCTCTTTAAATAAAAAAAAAGCGAGTAAATAAAATTTTGGATTATTATGGCATTGAACTTCTACGTAAAATACGGTTCCCATGGCAGATTTGTTGACACTCATAAAATCGTTCTGACACAAATATAATATACAAAAGACTTTTACCTTTGTTACTATGTTTGATTTTAATTGTAATTACTTAATACTAAAAGTAGACAATTAATGTCGGGAGAGCTAACAGGGCCATTATTGCTATTTATTGTTAGCCTTCAACTGAATAAAAGTTGAAAAAGTGAAAGTTGTCACGGTTAGCGCCAATAATAAAACAGATTTGATAAATAAATATTAAATTAAATAACAAAGAAATAACTATAACTCGGAAATATAAATTAAAAATAATTGAAGCATTTGGTCGCAAATACATAACAGGAAGCCCGGTGGGTGGCGCGAGATCTAGGAATCGCGTAGGGAGCAATCTGGTTGAAACGTGATGTGATTGAAGGATATGTAAGTAAAAAAACGTATATGTATATATGTACATTTAGGCATTCATACAGTAAATATACGCTCTATTATTTATATAATTCTTAACTCTGTCTATATTTCTACTTCTTACTTTTTTACGTGTCGAAGCTACATCGTCCGGGGCACGATTTGGCCAGTAACCGACTGTGCAAGTAATGAATGGCGAGTCGGTACGTGGAATGTTAGAGGTATGCATAGTACTTAACTTAACTTAACTTAACTTAACCTTCACGCCATTCCCTTGCGGGGTAGGCAAAACACTCCTGCCTCTTATTTATTTTTCATTCACAATCTTTCGCCATGATTTCCTATCTCTGCATACCTCCCTAGCTTCCGCAAGATTTATACAGTCTCTGACATGCCCTTTTGTTTTTAGAACTCCTTATCTTTCTTTCCTTTATCATAGATTCTACTACATTCAGCCAAGTTTTACGCGGCCTACCAGGCCCAGACTTTCCCTAACCTCACCCACATATATTTGTTTCGTTAATCTTGTGTTATTCATTTTCTCAATGTGACCAAACCAACGTAATGTACAACTTTTACATCTATCCATCATCGTTTTTCCTCACCACACTCCCTCATTATGCATTCATTTTTATCTTGTCCCTTCTCGTTTTACCACATGCGCTTCTCAGAAATCTCATACCCACAGCATTTATTTTTCTTTCGTGCTTTTTGACATACCCATGTCTCACTTCCATACAGTACTGATGGGACGAATACGCCATTATAGATCGCTCGTTTCGCAGCTAGGCTCATGCTTTTATTTCTCATTATCGTCCACATACTTCCAATCACTTTCCTTCCAGCATTGACCCTTCGTCCAATCTCGCTCTCAATTGTACCATCTGCAGTAAACATTCTACCGAGATATACCAGCTCGTCCACTTGCTCCACGATTTGATCTTGCAGAGTAAATACTCTACTCTCCTTTCCACCTTCCGATTGAACACCACAATCTTAGTTTTGTTCGCGTTTACCTTTAGGTCCATGCTCTCACAGACTGTATCAAACTTCCTCAGAGCGGTTTGCAGCTCATTCGCACTGTCACTTAATAAGACTGTGTCATCTGCATACACCAGGAGTCGTACATTTACGTCACCAACCATTACACCATTTGTATCGTTACATGTTTGTCTAAGACATTTATCCATGTATACATTGAACAACCACGGTGACATCACACAGCCTTGTCGCACTCCTTGCTCAATATTAAAGTATTCACTCACACCTCCTCTCACCCTAACACATGCCCGACTACCGTTGTATATTGCCCTTATTCCATTTATTAGACCTTTATTTACGCCATATTCATTTAATATTTCCCACAGCTTCTCTCTATTCACTCTGTCATATGCTTTCTCCAGATCTACAAACGCACAGTACAACTTCCTTTTTACCTTTAAACACTTTTCGATCACCTGCTGGAGAGCAACCATCTGATCGACACATCCTCTCCCTGGCATGAAGCCACCTTGCACATCCCACATCTTAGATTGTGTAGTTCCTCGTACTCTATCAATCAGTATTCTTTCAAATGCTTTACCAGGTACGCTGAGCAAGCTTATTCCTCTGTAGTTCTTACAATCACTCTTGTTCCCTTACCTTTAACAATGGTACAATGATCGCGCTCTTCCAATCACTCGGCACTTTTCCACACATAAGGCATACATTGAATAATTCACGCAATCTTCGTATAAGCTTTGTACCACCATACTTGAGCATTTCACCAGTGATTTCATCTACGCCTGCTCCCTTGCCGTTTTTCAACCTTCCTACCGTTTTCTCTACTTCAATTATTCCAATATCCTTCTCAGTTTCATTCATCATTTCTTCTGTATTCTCCTTATTTAACCCTTCAGTCTTAATTTCCTCACTACTGTACAGCTTTCCGAAATATTCTTGCCAGCATTTCCTCACTTCACAATCGTCCCATTCTATTTCGTTTCTATCATTCATCACTCCTGCAGCGTTCTGTTTTGGGCCACGTTTTGTATTTTGACCCATTTCCGGAAGAGTTTTTGTTTCCCTCAAAATCATTCTGCATTTTCTCTCCTTCCACAGCCATCACTTCCTCTTTACTTATTCTCACTGCCTCCTTCGCTTCTTTGTTTCTTAATCTGTACACCTCATACAATCGTTTCTTCTCAGTCTCATTTTTGCAGCAATCGTTGCCATGTACGCATCTTTTTCTTACTTACTGCCTTTTTACCGACTCATTCTACCAAGCACATTTTTCTGTCTACCTACAATCACTATTCCACATATTCGCACGGCACAATTGACAACAGAGTTTTCAAGCTTATCCATGCACTTTCAACGTCAGTGTCTTTTATTTGTTCGTTCCACACTGCTTCATTCACATTCAACTCTTTATTGATAGCATCTGCGTATTTCATCCTCGCACCATTATCCACTAGTTTGTCAACCCTAATTCTGGACGTTCGCACTACGTTTGCTTTCCTTCTCCACACCCACTTTTCCCTAGACACACTCTCGATACAACCAAAAAGTGGTCCGATCCACACTCGCTCCGCGCATTACTTTTGTGTCTTTCACCAGGTTTCTAAGCCGTTCATCATACACTATCAAGTCTATCATACATTTAGATTCACCTCTTTGCTATGTATACATATTCACATTTTATGTTTAAACCACGTATTGGATACAAACAGGCTTCTCTCAACACAGATGTTCAGCAGGTGTTCACCATTCTCATTGATTCTTTGGTCTCCGAACTTTCCTAGAACGCGTTCACTATGTTCTCTCTGTACACCCACCCATCCGTTCATATCCCCTAATATAATCACTCTTTCGTTTGGCTTACATATGTTCAACACGTTCTCCACTTCATTCCAGAAGTTCTCACGCTCCTGGTCTCTTTCTCCATTCACCGGTGCATAGCATGCAATAAGAAAAATTCTTCGAAACTACACTTTCATTCTAACCCATATTACCCGGGGAGATGCCAATTCGTACGATCACCCCAACTCCTTTTGCGCCATGCACTTCCGTCTCAACTCCTGACCATAGTGCCAGGCTGCCATCCTCCATCTCCACAGCATCCTTTCCTTTGCGCTTTGTCTCCGATACACACAGAATATCAAGGTGTCTTTCATACACCACATTCGAAATTTCAAATTCTTTACCATGCATACCTCTAACATTCCACGTACCGATTCGCCATTCATTCCTTGCACAGTCGTCATCAACAGTCAGGTATGCATAGTAAAGAATTTGAAATTGCGAATGTACGGTACGAAAGGCACCTTGAGATTCTGTGTGTATTGGAGACAAAGCGCAAAGGAAAGGATGCTGTGGAGATGGAGGATGGTAGCCTAGCACTATGGTCAGGAGTGGAGACTGAGTGCATGGCGCAAAAGGAGTTGGGGTGGTCGTCAGTAAAACAGCGAAAAGATGTGTTAAACATTACGAATTGGTATCTCCCCAGGTAATGTGGGTTACAATGAAAATGGAGTTTTCCTTATTGCATGCTATGCACCGGTGACAGGAGGAAGAGACCAGGAGCGTTAGAACTTCTGAATGAAGTAGAGAACGTGTTGAACGTATGTAAGCCAAACGAAAGAGTGATGATAGTGGGGGATGTGAGAATGGTGAACGTCTGGTAAACATATGTGTGAAGAGAAGCCTGTGTGTATCTAATACGTGGTTTAAACATAAACATTTGCATATGTACACATGGCAAAAAGGTGAATCCAAAAGTATGATAGACTTGATAGCGAATGATGAACGGCTTAGAACCTGACGAAAGACACAGAAGTAATGCGTGGATCGGAGTGTGGGTCGCATCACCTTTGGTTGTGTGTTTAGGGCAAAAGTGAGTCTGGAGAAGGAAAGAAAACGTAGTGCGAACGTCCAGAATTAGTGTAGACAAACTAGTGGGTAATGGTGCGAGAATGAAATACGCAGATGCTGTGAGTAAAGAGTTGAATGTGAATAAAACAGTGTGGACCGAACAAATGACACTGACGTTGAAAGTTCATGGATAAGCTTGAAAAACTGTGTTATCAGCTGTGCCGTGCGGATATGTGGAAGAACGACTGTAGTTATACAGAAAAAATGTGCTTGGTGGAATGAGTCGGTAAAAAGGCGGTATGTAAGAAAAAAGATGCGCACATGACAATGATTGCTGCAAAAAATGTGACTGAGAAAAAGCCATTATATGAGGTGTACAGATTAAGAAATAAAGAAGCGAAGGAGGCAGTGAGAATAAGTAAAGAGGAAGTGATGGCTGTGGAAGGAGAGAAAATGCAGAATGATTTTGAGGGAAACAAAAACTTTTTTGGAAATGGGTCAAGAATACAAAACGTGGTCCAAAACAGAACGCTGCAGGAGTGATGAGCATGAGCAACGAAATAGTATGGGACGATTGTGAAGTGAGGAAATACTGGCAGAAATATTTCGGAAAGCTGTACAGTAGTGAGGAAAGGAAAATGAAACTGAGACGGATATTAGGATAAATGAGGTAGAGAAAACGGTAGGAAGTTTGAAAAACGGCAAGGGAGCAGGCGTAGATGAAATCACTAGTGAAATGCTAAAGTATGGGGGTACGAAGCTTATACGAAGATTGTGTGAATTATTAAATATATGCCTTATGTGTGGAAAAGTGCTGAGGGATTGGAAGAACGCGATCATTGTACCACTGTGTAAGGATAAGGGGAGCAAGAGGAATAAGTTTGCTCAGCGTGCCTTGTAAAGTATTTGGAAGAATTTATTGATAGAGTACGAGAAACTACACAAACTAAGAGTTGGGATGGGCAGGGTGGCTTCATGCCAGGGAGAGGATGTCTACCCAGCAGGTGACCGAAAAGTGTAACAAAGGAAGCTGTACTGTGCGTTTGTAGATGTGCAGAAAGCATTCGACAGGGTGAATAGGAAGAAGCTGTGAGAAATATTAAATAAATATGGCGTAAATAAAGGTCTAATAAACGGAATAAGGGCAGTATGCAACGGAAGTCGGGCATGTATTAGGGTGAGAGGAGGTGTGAGTGTATGCAGATGACACAGTTTTATAAAGTGTCAGTGCGGATGAGCTACAATCTGCTTTGAGGCAGTTTGATACAGTCGGTGAGAGCATGGACCTAAAGGTAAACGTGAACAAAGCTAATATTCTGGTGTTCAATCGGGAAGGTGGAACGGAGAGTAGAGTACTTACTCTGCAAGATGAAATTGTGGAGCAAGTGGACGAGTAGGTATATCTGGGTATAATGTTTACTACAGATGGTACAATTGATGGCGAGATTGGACGAAGGGTCAATGCCGGAAGGAAAGTGATTGGAAGTATGTGGACGGTAACGAGAAACAAAAGCATGAGCCTAACTGCGAAACGAGCAATCTATAACTGTGTGTTTGTCCCGTCAGTATTGTACTGAAGTGAGAAGTGGTTTTGTCAAAAAAAGCACGAAAGAAAAATAAATACCGTGGATATGAGATTCCTGAGAAGCGCATGTGGTAAAACGAGAAGGGACAAGATAAAGAATGAATGCATAATGAGTAATGACGAAGTGTGGCGAGAACAAACCGATGATGAATTGATATAAAAGTAGTACATTACGTTGGTTTAGCCACATTGCGAGAATGAACAACGCAAGATTAACGAAGCAAATATGGGGCGAGGTTAGAAGTAAGGCCGTGCCTGTTAAGCCGCGTATAACTTGGGTGAATGTAATAGAATGTATGATAAAGGAAAGAAAGGTAAGGAGTTTTAAAAATAAAACGGCATGTCAGAGACAATGTACGAATCTTGTGGAAGCTAAGGACATATACCTATGCAGAGAATACATGGAAAAAGATTGTGAATGAAAAATAAATAAGAGGCAGGGATTGTTTTGCCTACCCCGCAAGGGAATGGCGTGAAGGTTAAGTTGAGTTAAGTTGGATGCTTTAATTTCGATTACTTCTAAGTTGACGTATTTCACTTAAATTACTTAAATCATCCGGATTTTATGTGTCGATTTACCTGTTTTTTTTTTAGTTTAGAAGGCAGTTCATTCATGTCTGTATGTGATTTCAAGTTAATTCGCTTGAGTGAATTGATAATACTATTTTTTATTCTAAAATACGTTCAAATTCAGTAATTTTGGTTTCAAAAACCTAGACAAGCTGTGTTTTGAACATCTTTGCAGGCCAATTTTGACCGTTTCTAATTTAAATTGTTTTAACATTTGTGTACTTGAATAAATGTAACCTTAAGTGTTTTTGTACACAATAACTGCGTACAATTTATGTATTGTGTATGGAAAATTTAACTTTTTGTGCCGATGAGAAGGGTCTATCTATTTGTGTAAATAGTCTTAGAGTTAGATTAATAACTTATATTAAAATAAATTGAAGATTAGTTTGCTAATTATACTTTATTTTGGCAGATTCTTTCATTTTTTCCCTTTCGACATTGAATGAATTACTAGAGAATCTTTGGTGAATTACATATTACATGAAACAACACATAATAGACAGAAATATTTGGCGGCAACAGTTTCGTTAACATATGTTAACTTTTTCAAGCCTAAATTCTACAATAACACATAAGTATAAACATTTTTTTTAATATACTATCATTATACAGGTACTTACATAAATTTCTTAATCCCTTATTTTTATTTTTGTATTTACTTTTACATTGAAACATTTTATAGTAATTAAACATATTTAGTTATTTTTTACTATTATTTTTTAAGAAATTTGTTAACTAAAAAAAAAACGTAGTGACATATGATTGTGTTATGCGTTCTCAATTTGCTTAATTTTTATGGGTTGCATTCATGAAATTTATTTTGGGTTATTTTTGGTTATTCAATAAATTATGGTAAATTTGATTTAGACCTTCTACATCTGTTTTGTAATTAACTGTATTTTTTGTTTGTTTAAGTTTAATCATTTCATATATTTGTCTTTTTTTTAATATTTGATTCTGTTAGTACCACTTGTGCATCATCAAATTTAAAGTTATGTCCTGATTTAATTGTATGTTCCGATATTGCAGTTTTTGGTTGTTGTGGATTAATCAATAATTTTTATTGATGTTTTGTGTTGTTTAAGTCTGTATTGTTAAATATGTTACCTAAACAGTTTGGTTGTAAGTTTATTTCATTCAAGTCATCAATTTTTAGTTGTGTTTGTGGTATTTGATTTTTTTAAATCGTTGTTTGATGGTTGTGTTAATCATGTTTTTTGGATAATTATTTTTTTCTAAAATTTTCCTTACTCTATTTAAATTTTCTTTGTGGTGTTTTGGGTTTGATAATGTAATTGCTCGGTCTACTAAATTATAAATTATACTTTTTTTTATTGTTTAAGGTTGAATGTGAATTGTAATTGATATTTCTGTCTGATTTTATGCTTTTCCTATACCAATTAGTTGTTAACTGTTTATTTTTATCTCTGGTTATACTTATGTCAAGAAAATGTGTTGTTTTATTTTTTTCCCTTTCTACTGTAAATTTTAACTTTGGGTTATTATAAGTTTTTGTTAGCAAAGTACAGGTCGTAGGTTCAAATCCTACTCGAGGTAAACTTTTTATTTATGTATTTAATAAAATTAATAATAATTTTTAGCTTTGGGTGTATATTATTGAATTTATGTAATATTTCCTGTACTTTGTTTTTGTGTGCTAGTATTAATATATCATCAACATATCTATAATATAATTCTATTCCTTTGGTTTGACTTATAATAATTTTTTGTTCTATGTTTTGTATTACTAAATCTGCTAATGAAGAAATTGGTTGTCCCATTGCTAATCCAGAAGTTTGTTTGTGAATTTTATTGTTGTGTGTAAAATATGTTGAGTCTAAAATTATTTTTATAGCATTAATGAATTCGTCTTTAGGTAATGTTGTAATTTTTTAATTTTATTCCAATATTTTTCAATTGTTGTTATTGCTAATTCGTTCGCTATGTTAGTATACATAGATTCAATGTCTAATGAAAATAATATGTGGTTAGTTTTATGTTTTGTTTTGTCTATTATTTTTTCTAATTCCATGTGTCTTTAATACTATGTTTATTATTTTTGGATTAGTCATTGATGCCATTATTGGTCTTAATGGATTATTTTCTTTATGTAATTTGGTTAACCCATATATTTTTGGTGTAATTCCGTTATGACAATTCAATTCTTTATATGTGTGTGTATCTATGTATTTTTTATCTTTCCATGCTTTAATGAGTGTATTACATTTGTCTTGTATACTGTAAGTTGGGTCACGGTTGGTTTCTTTGTAAGTATTATTGTCTTTAAGGAGGTCTGTCATTTTTTGGTTGTACTCGTCGACTGTTAAGATTACAATTTTATTGGTTTTATTTGCTGTAGTGATTATTAAAAATGTACTTTTTTTAATAAAAAGTTTTGTGTTGTGAATTGCTGTTGCAAAGCTGTATATTTTCTTTATTTGGTTTTTTGTTGGTTTATTCGTGAAATTGGTAAGTATGTTGACTATTTTATTTCTTATTGTTTGTTGTTGTGTGTCAATGTTTTGTATATAATTTTCTACATTAACTATTATGTTTTCTATTTGTGATTTGTTTTTACAGTTTTCGACATAATTAAAATTAGGACCTAACTTTAACACATTGTTAACCTCTATTGGTATTTGATGTTGGGTGGTATTAACTACAAAATCATTATTCTGTAAATTTTCAAACTAGTTGTTTGCTAATTTTTTATTAGTTAATTTTTCTATTTTGTGGTTATGTTTTTTTTCAATTGACTGTTTTGTTTTGTAATTTCTAATACAATTCAGAATTAGACGGTTATGTATCATTATTTTTGGTAAAATCTTTTCGAAGCTATTTTTATTTGTTACTATTGTTTGCATATATTTATTGAGTTCGCAGTAACAATCATTTATCAAATTACATAAAACTTTATATATGAATTTATTATAATTTTCATTAAATTTTTGTTGATAATAACTTGATGTAAATTTAATATTTTTGTTTTATTTTAGCTATAAAATAATTTTTTCCCACGAATACAAGGTGTTTTAAAAAAATTGCCATTTTTTAAAGCGAAAATAATGAAGTTTTTTAAATATAACACCCTGTATATTTTGCTGTCATCTAGAAGATGTAATCTTCTACTTTATAAAAATGTATAATATGGTACTATTTACTCCAAAAACAAAAGAGTTATATAAGTTTATATAGGTACACCTACTGTATACACGTAGGTTAGATATACGTTTTGCCGATTAATGCTTCTAAACCAAAAATTATAAAAATATGCCCTTGCTCGGATTCAAAGGGCTCTGGAAGAGGTCAATGTAAAAAAAAGTATTATGTAAGGTACTATTGTCTAAATGTACTGGGTTGTTCATTTAAAAAACCTAAAACTTTTGGCAAATTGTATCTGACTGTGCTGATTAAAATGTATGCAGTCGGTGCATAAAAACTTACATAACTTTTGTTTTTGGAGTAAATAGTACCATATTATACATTTTTAGAAAGTAGAAGATTACATCTTCAAGTTGACAGCAAAATATACAGGATGTTACATTTAAAAAACTTCATTATTTTCGCTTTAAAAAATGGCAATTTTTTTAAAACACCTTGTATTCGTGGGAAAAAATTATTTTATAGCTAAAATAAAACATTGGGCTAAATCAAGTACACCAGTGAAAACTACACGTTTCTATCGTTTTCCGTTTAGGCAGCATTCACGATCAAAATGTGTCCAAATATCTTGGGACACCCTGTATTGTATGCGAGTATTTACCTTTACAATTTTTAAGCTGGTTTTACTATTTTGTGGTTTTCATTTCCCATCGTAGTCTTGATTTGTTGCATATGTACCATCTTTTTGAAATGTTGAAATTGTAAGAGTTTTTCTTGTTCCTTTAAAACCGTTTGTTGGTCCATGTTTTTTGGTGTAATTGTACTTATGTACGTGTTATTAATTTCAATTTGAATCCCTCTTCTGTAGAATTCTGTTTGATATTGTAATTATTGTACTAGCTTATATTTGTTCAATTTTAATTTTAAAATAAATTGAAGATTTAGTTTGCTAATTATAGTTTATTTTGGCAGATTCTTTCTTTTTTTCCCTTTCGACATCGAATGAATTACTAAAGAATCTTTGGTCAATTACATATTACATGAAACAACATACGATAGTTAAAAATATTTGGCGGCAACAGTTTCGTTAACATATGTTAACTTTTTGAAGCCTAAAATCTACAATAACACATGTTATAAGTACAAAAATTTTTTTGTAATATATGGTAAAGCCGGGTAACATTAACAGGTGGGAAAGATTGACACATTTTCAAATTTCCCTCCTAACAGTTTTATTAGTTGACAAAATTCAAATTTAATATTTTAAAAATTCATATATATTAGTGACATCTAGTGGCAAAAGTGATATGATAATCCCTCTAATACTAATACGGTCTACTGCGACAGAATACATGCGTTTACAAAACACAACAAGATTTTTAATTCAAAACTCCCATCTTACAGCACCGTTAATCGAAATGGCATGTCAGAACAACATAGAATTATTTTGTTTGCCATCACATACGTCGCACGCCTTACAACCCTTAGACGTTGGGGTGTTAAAATCAGTTAAAACAGATTGGCGCAATACTTTAAAAGCTTACTGTTATGATACTGACTGTAAGAATGTAGATAAAGTTGTATTTCCCAGTCTGTTAAAAAAATTACATGGGAGTGGATGTTTTTCAAGGGCTAAGACTATTGGAGGATTCTAAGATTCTGGAATTTATCCTTTAAAGACAAATTTTTAGAAAAATACGATTCCTCTACTTTACTTTCCCCGTCTATAACTACCACTGACTCTAATTTGGAAAATCCGCCTTCTGGTGTCAGCAATAGCGCCGAACATCAAGGAGTTCTACTCCTGCAAGTTTATTCCATAATACAGACGAACATGAAGGTAATGTGTCAAAAAGGTTGGAGGTTTCATTAGTGTCAGTTTTGCAAAGGCAAATGACATACGTAAAATCAAAAGTGAAGCAGACTGAAGCGGAAATTTGCAGAAAGTTTAACTTCTGAAGAAGGACGAAAAAGTAGTAAAAAGAAAGCCAAGGAAAGAACCTAAAAGTAATTAAAAATTATTAATTTTAATAAATACATAAATAAAAAGTTTACCTCGAGTAGGATTTGAACCTACGACCTGTACTCCACTAGAGTACAACGCTAACTAACTGCGCCATCAAGGTTCAAGCCCCAATCGATGTAAATTTTGTCTTTATGTATGTGGAACTGATGTAAATTCTAAATATAATGAGATTTCAATCAAATTACTTACTGTGAGCCTGAAATATCGCAAGGGTTCACCCATACCTTCAGAAAGTGACGCCGATGTTGAAGTAGAATTAAAAGATTCCGACTTAAACATATCAGAAGACATCGATTCTAATAATATGGAAGAAGCTGAGATGACCCCTGAGGTAACAATAACGTTTCTACGAAGAAAACAGAAACATTTTGTCTATCCGAATGTCAAAGACGAAGCAAATTTTTTCGTCAAGCAACCGTGGAATGTGCGTTTTTACCTGTAATTTCATGTGTCCAACTACTGGTACACCTTTCATAGTATATTAATGGTTTAAGATGTTATCATCGTTTTTTATACTTAACTATATTAAATATGTATTATATTTTAGTTTATGTTCGTTCTAGATACAAATTTGAATAAAAATATGTTAAAATAGGTCTTGTTCTATGGTAATCTTTCCCTTGATTCAGTCAAAATGTACATACAATAAGTTTAAATGGGGGTGTCAATCTTAACCGACGTGCTGGTAACATTGACAAGGCGCAGGGTTTTAAAAAATCCCTCGTCTAAAATTTAATTATTTTTTTAATTTTGGTGATTGATTAAGATGTACAATAGAACACCCTATGTACGCCCTGAATTTCAAATTTTTAGAAATATTAATAGTCTCACAAAAAATAAATTTCAAAGTAACTACTAACTGAACTTCGCCCAGTTGGTTACATGCACATGAATACTTATATAGGTAATTTTATACAATTTCATGTAACTGTAACTGTGTGCATCAAACTAATAAAAGGCATTATTATTATTATTATTATTATTATTATAAAGATGTGTCAATGATACCCGGTTTCACCTTACTGATATTATACTTACTTCAATTTCAGACTTGGAATTGTAAATACATGCATTTGAGTCACTTAAGCAACTTGTTGGTTGTGTTTGATTAATTTATGTATTTGAATTGTTTTTGTCATTTTAGTATTATATTTTATGCTTTTTAAAGATACCCAAACTATTTATTATTTTTATCGATTAATGACCAATTGCTCCAGTTTATTTAAACGAAAAGTACAATTGTTAGTCACCTTTTGCTTATACAGGGTGTCCCAACGATTTGGGGGTGGAGGATTACGCCTATACTGTTGATTTAATAAAAATCTTATAACAGATTATTGTAGTCAACAACGAGGAGCATCTTGTAAAAATATTTTGGTGTATACAGGTTGTCCCATTTTCGAGTACTACACTAAACTTGTGTTTTTTTAATGAAACACCCTATATATTTTTATATATTAGAATTCTCTGTTAAATGCTGAGCAAAATGATATAAGGTACAATGGGTCTACGACTAATGGTTCCTAAGTTATTGACATTTCTATGTAGTAAAATTAGTCAATTGAGTAGGTTCCTGTTCCGCCATCTCGAAAGATATCGGAGTGAAATTTTGGGATTTGTTTTTTCAATATGTCTAGTTTTAACTTCTACATTCAGATTGTAGACTCTTTTTTGCATATACAGGGTGGTCCATTTTGCTCAATGTTATTTTTCTCATTTCTATAAATGGCATACCCTGTATTTTATTACAGATTTGAATAGAATTTTTTACGGGCTTTCAATAGATACTCACTTTTTACTACATATTCCTATGTGTTTTTGAATTATTTAATGATAAAGATGAAAAGTGTAAACATTTTTTATTTTTGTTGAATTTGTCATAATATAAAATAAATAAATACAATATCATAATTCACAGAAAAACAAAAATGAAACAATGCTAATTGCTATAAAAGCGTGAAGCTATAGGTTTATGACACAATTCAACATTTTGCACTATAAAGGAGCGACGCTTAATAATTACTTACTCGTAGAACTGCATAACTATAAACTTTAAAATGGAATTAAAGAACACAATGAATAACAGTAGCTTCGTTTTCGATTGTCTTTTTCTGTTTCTTAACAACTTAACAAATGAAAGCTACTTATTATAAATAATTCGTGAAGGATTGTCAGATAATTATCTGATAGTGACTTTGTTATTTACTTAGTGTGCGATGAGTTTTTCAAAAGAAAAGCTGATTAATATGAGCTATGTTTTGGGACGAGCTGAAAGGAACTGTTTGTTGGCACCCAGGATTTATAAACAAAGGTACCCTTTCGCTAGACATGCAAAACCTGAAGCGTTTCAACTTCTTAGAGAACGATTTGAAGAGACAGGAAATGTCATGTGTAAAAAAAGAGATGTAGAAAATCGTACAGTTGCAAACGAAAAAAACGAGTTGCCGTTTTTATTACATTTAGAAGAAAATCTTCATGTTCGTCAGATTGCGGTACAAAACAACATAACCAACATACCATTTGTGTTTGCATCAAAACCTACGACCGAAAGATTTTGCAACTCGTGTCGCATTTTGCAATATTATTCTGGATAAAATTAACCAACAAGCCAATTTTGTTGACTGTGCGATTTAGCGACAAAGCAAGTCTTAATAGCATAGGAGTCGTTAATAAACATAATAGTCACTATTACTCCGTTGAAAATCCACACTGGGTACGAGGAGTATATTACCAGCATCAGTGGACTGGGAATGTGTGGGGTGGTATTATCAATACTGATGTAATAGGACCTTTCTTTTTCGATGGTTCCCTGACAGGAGAAAGATCTCTGCAATTCCTTCAAGAAGATTTGCCACAGTTGCTTGAAAATGTGATTCTACATACTCGACAAGTTATGTATTACCAACATGATGGATCCCAGCCGCACTACAATAATCGAGTACGTCGGTTTTCACAAAATTGGCGCGAAGATCGCTGGATAGGTCACGGTGGTCCCATTGTTTGGCCAGCGAGATCACCCGATCTCACTCCCCTAGACTCTTTTGTGTGGAGATATGTGAAACAGGAGGTGTATAGAGATTTGCCTACTGCACAAGCCAATATGAAACTTTGAATTACTGACGCTTTTCGAAGTATTCGGAGAAGCACCCTTCAAAATGTCAAAGCAACCTTTACTAGGCGGTTGACAATGTGCATTGCTGCAAATGGAAACATTTAATATAAAATTTGTAATTCATTGTGTTCTTTACTTCCATTTTAAGTTTTAAGTTAAAGTTTATAGTTGTGCAGTTCTACGAGTAGGTAAATAATTATTGTGTTGCTCTTTTATAGTGCAAAATGCTGAATTGTGCCATAAACCTTTAGCTTCACGGTTTTATAGCAATTAGCATTGTTTCATTTTTGTTTTTCTATGAATCATGATATTGTCTTTATTTATTTTATGTTGTGACAAATTCAACAAATGGCAATAACTTAGGAACCGTTAGTCGTAGACCGATAGTACCTATATTATTTTGCCCAGTCCATTAAAAAAACACAAGTTTAGTGTAGTACTCGAAAATGGGACACCCTGTATATACAAACATATTTTTAAAAGATGCTCCTCGTTGTTGACTACAATAATCCATTATCAGCTTTTTATTAAATCAACAGTATAGGCGTAATCTTCCACCCCCAAATCGTTGGGACATCCTGTATATGTGCTAGTTCTAAAACCATGGAATCGTTTGGAGTAGTAGCAATGTTTTAATTGCATATCATGCTACAGTTGCTGTGTAGTGAGATTTTTTAACTAAGGATTAAGCCCTTCGTAATTTTTTACAAAAAGAGGTTAGTGTTAATATACAGGGTGTATTATTAATGGCGAGTAATAGGTACGAAGCGTGATTCTTCAGTGAAGTTTAACGCTAAAATTAAGAACGATAAAATTTCTTCCTGGGTGTAGTTCTTGAGATATTAAGTGATAAAGTTAAAAACTTGTAACGTGATCTTAGCAAGCTGCTGTTATAGACTCCACCCCTTATTACTGAAAAATCGTTACCTATTTTAATTGCGTAAATGCTCATAGCGGCTATCCCTATTTTTCAAGTTAAACCAAGTGTGTTTTACTTGATTAAATATCATTTAGTGAAATAATTTGCAATTCAAAATGGAAAACTGTTTACTTTAATTTGGTTTAACTTATGAATTGCAATGGCGTTCGCCGAATTTCAAATGCATATCTGCATACTTGGAAAAAGTAAATGACATGTTCTCAACGCAAAACAATCATTAATCACACAACAAAAAACATTAAACTGTAGAAGCTATTAAAAAAAATATTAATGAATAATAAAACTACGAACACAAAACAAAAAACAATAATGATGCAATATGTTTAAAGGACAAATACGACATTAATGACAAACCTTGTTACTTTCTGAGACGCAAGTTAAAAAAATCACCCTAGCTTAATTGAAAAATTTATGAGCGACAGTCTTAGAATGTTTAAAAATGAAATTACAAATAAAGCAAAAGTCAAAATAATATTAGTTTTCGAATATACAGGCTCTTCGAAAAGTATGGAGTATTGTATATATCTCAGTGAATATTTATTTTATCAAAAAAATTCTCAGATATAAAAGTTGTCTGGTATTTAAAAGAAAGTGATGGTAGAGTGTTGTTAAATTTATTTTAATAGTAATTAATCTAGACATCTATGATTGATTTTAATTGTCGGAACAATTGATTGTGCCTTAGAACTGTTAAGGTAGTATATGTACAAAGTAAAAAGTGACTTATTGTTTAACATCTCTTTGTGAGTGAAATACGATTATGAAGTAAACAGAAATAGCTCATTTATCTAAAAGGCAACGTCCCGTCTTGTTGGAACCATATTCTGTCGTGCGGTATAGCCGAATCGTCTTCATTTGTGTATAACACCCCCTTTACATGCAGCTCACTTCCGCGGCAGTGAGCAGAAAATAGAGCAGGGAAGTGGGCAGCGCGAGTATGTAAACACGTCGCTCGCGCTGCTATCGATCATGCCACTGCCGCTGCCGCATACTCCCTTACATGCTGCCCGTTGTCCTGTCCTTCAGGAAAAAAACATTTTATGATTTAGTGGAGCAATGGCCAAGTGCTAAAGTTTTTAGAGCTGTATGAAACTGAGACGTCACGTAAATGTCACAAAAAAAAACACAAAGTATACGATGCGTGGAAAACGATACGCGAAAACCTACAAAATATCTCAATTGAAGAGCTTTTAAAACATTAATATAATTTTGCGAACTCAAAACACATAGTGCTGTCGCCACGGCAATTTCTACATCCTCCATTAATTGCTGCAGAATAAATGCGGCGCGGAAGCCGTATGTAAACTGTCAATTGCTGCAAAGGCTGCAGTGGAATTATTCAGGGCAGGACAGCGGCAGCGCGAGTAACAGCGGCAGTGGCTGCATGTAAAGCCCGTATAAAGACCAGTAACCTGTATTTTGCTTATCAACTATGCCGTGTAAACAAAATGTTGTCTCGTCTGTAAACAGAACATTTTTGTGAAATTTTGCATTGCTTTCAAGTTGGTTCTTTCTTCACAAAATTCCAAATGGCTCCTGAACTGCACACGCTTTGCATGGTTGCCACTTTTCCTATTCTAGGACGCCGTGTACAGAGGATTTGATTGTATTGCGATCTCCCCCAATTTGGCTAACGGAAACATGTTGATTTTCACTCACAAATGGATGTTAACTAATCTAAATAAGTGGTTACTTCAAATGCACGTACTACCTTGACAGTTCTAAGGCGCAATCAATTAATTGCTATTAAAATATATATAACATCACTTTACCATCACTTTTTCGCTTTTTCCTCAAAAACTAGTTCATTAAAAGTGTTAAAGTTTTATATCATAGAAAAGAGAAAAAAACATCTCTATCAAATGAGTACAATATAGGGCTACCCTTTTACTTAAAAAAATTGTAGTGATGCTGCTCCTTTGTTTTTTAAGAAACCATTAACTAAATATCTTCCTGTAATGAAAAACTAAACAATAGAATATTTATCGAGATATATAGATTATTCCATGCTTTTCGGACACCCTGTATATTCTACTTGTTGAATTATGTGTTATTGATATTATTTAAGAGTAGTTCTCCATTACAATCCAAACAAATTTTCTAGTTCAACTGTTAATATCTTCATTAGCAGAGGGTTATTACCAGTATTTCTACATATAATTATGTAGTGTGAATATTATGCCCCATTAATAATATACCTTATATAGGCTAGATTGGATTTAATTTAATTTCAGACTTGGATTGTTCATTATTTTGTTTGGGTATTTCTACGCCACCTCTATCTACTACGAAGAAATACTGCTTTCAATGCAAATTCAAATTCAATACAGTTTACTCAATTAAGATACAGTTACAGATTATGGCAATATTAACGATTACAGTCGACTGCTCAGGCGAGGTAGCCTCTTCAGCCGGTTGATTAAATAGTTTTTATGAGATAATTACATTTCATTTTTGTAAGTTTACGTGTTATATATACATATATATATGTATATATATATATATATATATATATATATATATATATATATATATATATATATATATCGGGAAGCTGATGCCTGTAATATATAAAAATGTGTGAGGATTGAATAAAATAATTGAGGATTATTAATTTTCTGTGAGTTTTATTGTTTTAGTGTTGTTGATTTTGTTGGTGTTTTGTTTGTTAAATGAATGTATATTGCATGAGTGTTATCGTATTGTGAGTGATGTTGATTGTATTAGTTCTTCGACGTCCTCAGGAGGGCCGTCTAGGAGTTGGGTTAAAACGGCTGGGGGGAATTTGAACTTAATTTTAGGTTTGCGGTACAGACATCTATCTCTTGGAGGATTGTTGAATGGAGTGAGAAGGATTTCTCTCGTATCTTCGTTGTCACCGAACACTCGGCGGTAAATTGGTGTTATTTGTGTGTGGCCAATTGCGACTGCACATGGATATCTGTAATGAAGTCGGTGTATTTTGCGTAGAATTTGGCGTTCACTAGATGCGAGATATTGCAGGTGTTGGCGTTTGAGGATTGCGTTCAATTGAGCCCTGTAACCGACGATTGGGTGAATAAATGTTTTATAAGTGTGTCGTAGGGTATCGGGCTTACAATCTCGTAGTGGGCCCTGTAGGGCGCCTAGTAGAGCTAAGCATCTGCGTATCTTGTTAACGACCTCGCGCACGTCAGTTTCCCAATTTAACGTTCTCTCAAATCGGGTACACGATCTCGTCTGAAGGACGCAGCCGTTCCCCTTGTAGAAGGATATTAATATTGTCCGAGGATTGTAGCTCGTTTTGAGTATAATTGGGATGTCTGAAGAGTATTAATTGTGTCTTCGTAGGGTTCATGGTAATTCTCTATCGGTTGACCCATTGTGTGAACGCATTGATTTTGTTCATAATTAAGCGGGAGGCCGTCGCGCTTTCTCGACTAGCTCCCCAAAAGGTAGTGTTGTTGGCGAAGAGCGCGACTGAACTGTGGGTGGCAACTGGTCTAGGGGTATCTCCGCAGTAAATTAGATAAAGCAACGGGACTAGGGACGAACCTTGCGGAACTCATGCTTGGGGTACGAAATATTGAGATAGACTCGATTCTACTCTCACTCTCACCCACCGGTTAAATAGTGGAGTGGCTTGGAGTATTTTATGGTCACGTTCGAGCCGCGCTTTTAGTTCTAGGTAGAAATGAGGTAGATCTGGGGACTGAAAGGTGTATTGAAGGTGGATACTGAAAAGATAGGCGTTTGCATGGTCAGTAGCATGACGGGTAACGTGTGCATACTGGAGATGCTATTTGGAATGATTTCTGTGGCGGGTTAATCTGTGAAACTTGTTCCAGAATTGCTTGCCGTCCCGGTAATCGAGGGAAGAGGTAGCTTGTATCCATTTGTCTTCGGTGATAATATCAGTCTCCCTGCGAATGAGGGCATTAAGGCGGTTGTATTCTGATTTTAAGGACGGGCTATCTACGTTTTACGAATCTGAGGAAAACTTTCCTTTTTTCTATAATTAAATCGATGATGCGGAGAGGGAGTGGTCTGCGCAATACATCTATAATTTCATTGGGGATAAAGACGTTAATTGCATCGTTAATCACCGACGTCAGGTCTATGATGGCGTTATCTATGTTTACGGGAGAGGTTAACATGGCTATTGCGAGGTGACTTATAGTATCTGAGGAATATAATGGGGCGGTTAGAGAAGTGAACCGTGGCGGCAACGCATTCTAGGGTGCTGACGTGTGGTGGTAATGGGAACGGGGTCGACGCGATATGGTTGTGCACTAGCAGGGCCGTGCCTATAATGCCATTATTCACACTGAATCCTAGGAAGGAGTTGTAGTTGGCAAAATATAATTGACTGTTGTGTGGGAGTTTGGTTTCTGTTATAGCTAGGATTTGAATGTTTTCTGTGCAAAGAAGATTTTTAATTAAATTGCGTTTGTGTCGGACTCCGCAAGAGTTTGCTGTGCCGATTGTATGCGGGGTGTGGCTAGGATTAAACGGGATGGGATATACAGTAACGGTTAATCATCGGGACGGACCATAGGTATGGGGAACGCAACACGTCTACCCGCGTAGGTAGCGATGGTGTGGCGGTTCAGGAAAGTGCGAGTGGCGAAGTCGATCCTGCTAATGATCAACTCCCGTCGCTCTGGAAAGGCGGAAATTAGAGTATGGTCAATGGTGCGCATGAAGTAGTTGATTCTGAGGAAGTGTTCTACTTCGGGATCATCGAGTTCAGAGGAGGTGAAAGACGTGTTGAGGATGAGCTCGGGGACAGCTATTTGGGATGGGGAAGAATTAGTTTCGCGTCTCTTCTCG
The DNA here is from genome assembly GCA_036346205.1 of Vesta saturnalis. NCBI lineage: Eukaryota > Metazoa > Arthropoda > Insecta > Coleoptera > Lampyridae > Vesta > Vesta saturnalis. Next base: position 245,713 of record JARFJB010001466.1, read on the forward strand.
CAGGTGAAGGAATAGGTAGGATGCTTGCTCCGCAGTTGTTACACTTTGGGATTGATAAGGATTTTCAGACGGTGGATTTGTGGTTTTCACCACAGGTAGAGCATCGGACCCTAGAGGAGCAATCCTCCGAAGCATGTCCCATCTGCGTGCAGGTGGAGCAGTACTTCGGGACTGGGGCTGGAGCGTGGGAGGGTTCGCAGTCGTAGTGTCTGCCGAACATACAGACACCACGAGCTAGCAGGAAATCTAGGGTGGTTTTTGATTAGGTAATAACCCGGATAAAGGATGTGGGAAGGTTAGAGGCTCGGGAGATTATTCGGATGACTTTGGAGGAGGGAGATGGCATTAGTGATTTCTGCAACGGTAATGTCCTTGTCTACGTGCTTAATTACGCAGGACAAGGACGGTGGCTTAGGGAGAGAGAGCTGGTATAGGGTGATGTTGGGGTAGCCGTAAAGGTGTTGGAGCTCTCGCTACAGGTCGGAGGGGAGAAAATTGCGGGATTCGACAAGGGCAGTGTGATTGAAGTTAAGCTTTAGGTTAGTTACGGTTAGTGCAGCCGAATTGTATCAACTTTATTTATCAATATTTTTCACCTTTTTCTCTTATTCGAAACAAAATAGATAATTCTATGTATCCATAAGAATAGTTTTTAAATTTTATTTGTATTAAACGAGAAACTGTGTATTAAGTTTGACAAATATTTGCTATCTTTAGTGTAGTAGTTCTTCCGCTATTTTAACAAATTAAAAAAAATTACTGTAGAATTTCTGTAAGAAGAAATTGAAATGTAACACACCACTGCACCGGGTGAATCAACGATAAAGTAAACTGTTGCTTTATGGGTAAACTTTGGCGATAGATTATATTTATGATATTATATGGCTAGTAAGTGTGAATATTTTAAAATTATTCTTGACTATGCAGAGTGTTCCAAAAATGCAGGGCATGACAAAGTAGTTTTTTAATGGAATACCTTGTATATAATTCGATTTTTGGATGCAATTACCAAACTTTATTTATATTGGGTTCATACATAAGAATTTTATCCATAAAATTGCATTTACAGATATAACTTTATTATATACCATCGTGTGTTTTGTTAGGAAAAATTTTATATTCGGACGTTCTGAAGAAAAAGTATTAGAGGTAAATGCTACGGGGTGTTCAACATGTGTTGAAACCAGCGAAACTTAAAATTCAAAAATATTATTTTCTCTAATAGAACACCCTGTATATTTATACGCCGAGAATCAAATTCTTCATAAATACGTCTTATACCCATCTCTGCTTTTGATTTTTCTATATTGTTCAATATTTCAATGGTTTTTCTTGAATGCACAAAAAAATTCATCTGCCATAGATTGGTTAAAGGGAGTTTCACGGGAATTCAACGCGTACGTAATATAGTATAAACGGAGGTTGGATTGGGTGGTGGGTAAGTGGGTGAATGGTGTGTTATGCAAACACTCAATGTTGTTACAGTTTGCTTAATTGCCACCTTAATAGGCATAACAAGTATGTTACATGAAATCATCACATTTTTTGTTGGTGCCATAACCGGATGGAAGGGACTAAAATTCATTCAGAAATTATTGGTTTCTAACCTATAATTTTACAACTTGTTTTTTAGGTTACAATACTTAATTAAAATATTTTGGATGCTTTAATTTCAATTACTTAATTCAAATGAATTGTATTTTATTATTTTTAAAAGCGTCTAAACTACTTACTTATCAATTAATGCTGAATTGATTCAATTTATTTAAACAAAAAGTACGTTTGTTTGCAAACATAAGTGAAGTCTTCTTATCTAACGCACCTCTTGCTCACCGCACTATATATGTGCTAGTTCTAAAACCGTGACACGGTTTTACATGATTAAACTGTGGCAATGTTTTAATCGTCGATCTTGCTACAATTGCGGTTTAGTGAGATTTTTTTGGCTAAAGATACACGACTATCCAATTATAAATTAAGCTCTTAGCAATGTTTTAGGTAGTGTTAATATATACCCGGATTAGTTCTAATTTTATTATCTTATTTATGTATTTCTACGCTATCTCGTTCTACTTCTAAAAACACTGCTTTCCTTCTTTATTGTACTTTATATATTTCTGCCCGTATAGTTTCTTATTTTAGTTTGCTCCTAAATGTAATGTAATACGTCCATCTTACATTACTTGAAAGCGGTGCGCGGCGCCACAAGACCGTGAGTAAAATTCATCAAAACATCATTTTATAGAGGTTTCGTGCACGAAGTGTAATAACTTTATTTATTAATATTTTTTACTATTTTTCTTTTACTGGAAATAAAAAAAAGTCTATGTGCTTCTATCAAAAGAGAAATTGTGTTAAAATTGACAAATATTTGCTATTTTAACATAGTAGTTCTTCCTCTATCTCAATAAATTAAAGAAAATTACTATGTAGTTTCGTTACAAAGAAATTGAGATACAACACACCATTGTGCAATTTTAAATAAACTCTCAGGTATTTTTCATCAAAACCCTTGCAAACGCTTGTACATGAGCAGCATGAGATTCCTCGTGAAAAGCTATTGTGGATATTTTCGCATTCTTTTTTTTTTAGTTTTTTTTACCTAATTACAAATTTTAGTAGAAAAGCTACTTTACATAATTAACTTAAATTTTAGTATTATTCTGTATGTATTTAGTTTATTTAATGTTACTGTTATTTTGGACATATTGTCAAACTTTCATAATGTACAAACTTTAAAGAAGTCCAGGACTGTGGTTTCAACCTATTGGTGAAACTGCAGAATATATAATGTAACAGACTAGGCGATTTTATTTTAGTTTTACTTAGAAAACGTGTAAATAAGGTACTTTAGAAGTGAAGTATGTAATTAAACTTTTTTATCCGTACCTCACATATAAACTTTACTTTAGAAAAAAATATGAAATAAGAGACAATACCGCTAAAATAGGTACACTAGTTGCTTAAGCCAATGTATTAACTTATGTTAGGGTAATTTTGATAGCATTAATTGAGCATAACACAGGCTATCTATAATACTGAAAAATTTCAAACTTTAATTAAAATAATACAGGGTCCGCCTTTGGGAGCTGATCCTATGAGTATCTTCTAAACCAAACTTACTATAGTTTTGAAAATTTGGTGACAGGGTAATGATGTTAGGGCTAACCCATCTAAAATGTTTTCACGTTTGTACCACGTCCGGTTATACCGGAAGTCGGTACTTAGTCGCTTATTTTAAATGGAACATCCCGTATATTAATACATTTTTGGATTCTATGTCGAATTTTAAGGTAAGTTTGTTAAATAAACTAGATACAAAATTTCAGTCGTTAAAAAAAAAACATTTTTCTAAAAAAATTGACAGATGCGGTCTTAGTAATAACTCGTTCATTGTTCTGTTCCTGTCAAACAGTTTGAATAAAACTTTGAGATGTTGTAGGCAAAGGTTTATTGCAACAGTCTGCAAAAAAATGACATTTGTATTTTTCATAAAAATAAAATTATGAATGTCTAAACTTGACTATCAAAAAATGCAAGTTACTCAAAAAAATCAAATGGAAACCTCTATTTTTTATTACTCAGATCGATTTAACGTCAAAAATTAAGGTAAGTTTGTTTAAAACTTTATTTGCCTAAACGTAACAGTTTCATACTTATTATCAAAAAAGTACCAATTTTAAAATTTGTGATAAAAATGAGCTACATACTTAAATCTAGTATTCCCTGTCCGTGGTCACCATGGAAACCAAATAATTGAGAATTGAAATAAAGAAAAATATTTGAATAAGTTACTGCAAAAAATTATAAAAATTGATAATTTTGTGATTCAAAAGTCATTTTTGCCAAATAGAAATTTTCTAAGTCATTTTTTTCAAATTCGTTATACAACATAAGTGTAAAAATTTAATACTTTATGAGTAAATCGAAAAAAACTACTTTTTACTGCGGAGGTAATACATACTTATCAGCGCATCATTACACGCACCTTTCTTATTTATTTAAAGAACCATTTCACACATTACAAGAATTCTACTGTTTTGATCATTATTATTTTGTTTATTATTAATAGTCAAACTGATCAAAACCTATTCAAAAGCATCGTACTTCGTATTTAAATTAGATTGTTCCCTACACGACTTGCTTTGATTTATTTGAGAAAAGGAAAAAAATTTAATTTAGAATTTCAATTACAAATTAGAGCTAGTTATTTTTTTATTTTATCTATTTATTTGCTTTTGGACTGATTTAGTCTGATTTTTTTTAACACTTGACTATGTTACGGGCGTAGATCGTAAGTAACAGATAAGGAAAGGGCTGGTAGCTCAGTGTAATACACGGGTGAGCGTGCTATTGATTTTGCGATTAGATTGCTCTAATATACATATATATATATATATATATATATATATATATATATATATATATATATATATACATGTATATATATATATATATATATATATATATATATATATATATATATATATATACAGGTCCTTTGGGAGCTGATCCTATGAGTATCTGCTAAACCAAACTTACTATAATTTTGAAAATTTGGTGACAGGGTAATGATGTTAATGCTAACTCATCTAAAATATTTTCACGTTCGTACCACTTCCGGTTATAACGGAAGTCGGTACTTAGTCGCTTATTTTAAATGGAACACTTCGTATATTAATACATTTTTGGATTCTATGTCGAATTTTAAGGTAAGTTTGTTAAATAAACTAGATACCAAATTTCAGTCGTTTTTTAAAAAAAAAATTTTTCTAAAAAAATTCAAAAGCATCGTACTTCGTATTTAAATTAGATTGTTCCCTACACGACTTCCTTTGATTTATTTGAGAAAAGAAAAAAAATTTAATTTAGAATTTCAACTACAAATTAGAGCTAGTTATTTTTTTATTTTATCTATTTATTTGCTTTTGGACTGATTTAGTCTGATTTTTTTTTAACACTTGACTATGTTACGGGCGTAGATCGTAAGTAACAGATAAGGAAAGGGCAGGTAGCTCAGTGTAATACACGGGGTGAGCGTGCTATTGATTTTGCGATTAGGATAGCTCTAATATACATACATATATATATATATATATATATATATATATATATATATATATATATATATATAATTATTATTATTACTTAGTCACTTATTTTAAATGGAACACTTCGTATATTAATACATTTTTGGATTCTATGTCGAATTTTAAGGTAAGTTTGTTAAATAAACTAGATACAAAATTTCAGTCGTTTAAAAAAAAACATTTTTCTAAAAAAATTGACATATGCGGTCTTAGTAATAACTCGTTCATTGTTCTGTTCCTGTCAAACAATTTGAATAAAACTTTGAGATGTTGTAGGCAAAGGTTTATTGCAACGGTCTTCAAAAAATGACATTTGTATTTTTCATAAAAATAAAATTATGAATGTCTAAACTTGACTATCAAAAAATGCAAGTTACTCAAAGAAATCAAACGGAAACCCCTATTTTTTATTACTCAGATCGATTTAACGTCAAAAATTAAGGTAAGTTCGATTAAAACTTTATTTACCTAAACGTAACAGTTTCATACTTGTTATCAAAAAAGTCCCAATTTTAAAATTTGTGATAAAAATGAGCTACATACTTAAATCTAGTATTCCTTCTTCGTGGTCACCATGGAATCCGAATAATTGAAAATTGAAATGAAGAAAAATATTTTAAAAAGTTACTGCAAAAAATTATAAAAATTGATAATTTTGTGATTCAAAAGTCATTTTTGCCAAATAGAAATTTTCTGTCATTTTTTTCAAATTCGATATACAACATAAGTGTAAAAATTTAATGCTTTATGAGTAAATCGAAAAAAACTACTTTTTACTGCGGAGGTAATACATACTTATCAGCGCATCATTGCACGATAAAGATGCTTATTTATTTTGTTTTTCTTTTGTAGTCAATAATTTAATAAAATTGTTGACAGTTTGTGTTTTTCTTGATGAAATGTCTCGATTTGAATATTCTAATGCAGATTATTTGAATTTAATTTTAATTCACGGAGAATGTCATAGAGTTGTAAAACGAACAGTAAGAACATTTATCGAACGCTATCCTGAGCGCCCCCGACCATCAGTAGATACAATAAGACGTGTGGTTCAAAATATGGAACTGTTGGGCACATTTAAACACTCTGCGCCTCGCAAAGAAACTGCTATTGATAACGAACAGAATCAAGTTATAACTTTAGGATATTTCCGTGCCTATCCATGTAATTCCATAAACGACGCGAAAACAGATATTGGCTTAACACCAACAACTATCAGAAGAATTCTTAAGAAACATAAGTTTAGACCATACTGTTTACAATTAGTTCAACATTTGAAAGAAGCGGATTTCTTGAAATGTATCGAATTTTGTGAAACAATTTTGCTCAAAATACAAGAAATTCCTAATTTTTTGACAAATATCATATGGGCGGACGAATCTAAATTTACGAAAAATGGCGTATTTAATCGCCGAAACTCGCATTACTGGAATAACGAAAATTGCAATCCAATTCGCGAATGCCATTTTCAGGAAATTTGGAATTTTAACGTATTTTGTGCTATTCGGAATAACGAAATCTTTGACGTGTATTTTTACAACGAAAATTTGAGAGGTTTAAAATAGTTGATTGTTGCGATTTATGATTACAAATTTAATTTCTAGGAGAAAATTATCTTAAGATATTAAACACTCGAATTCAACCCCGATTAAATCTAGAAAGGGAAAATTTATGGTACCAACAAGACGGTGCGCCCCCTCACAACACCAACGCTGTTTCCATGAAACTTTATGAAATTTTTGAAGATCGTTGGTTTGCCAATAATGGTCCCTTTCTATGGCCACCTAGGTCACCTGATCTTTCGCCAATGAATTTTTATCTTTAGGGTGGAATTAAAAATATTGTTTATGCTACACCACTAACGTCTAAAGAAGATTGCATTGCAAGAGTGCAAAATGCCTTCAATTCTCTTTCTCCACAAGAAATTCGAAGGGCTACAAATGAAGCCGTTATAAGACGGGTTCAACAATGTCTTGCGTCTAACGGGCAACATTTTGAACATTTATTGTAAATTAATTTACATTTGATCACGAGCAAGAAATACTAAATAAGCAGCTTTATCATGTAAGAATGCACTGATAAGTATGTAGTTACTACCTCCGCCGTAAAAAGTAGTTTTTTTCGATTTACTCACAAAGTATTAATTTTTTACACTTATGTTGTATATCGAATTTGAAAAAAATTACTTAGAAAATTTCTATTTGGCAAAAATGACTTTTGAATCACAAAATTATCATTTTTTATAATTTTTTGCAGTAACTTATTCAAATATTTTTCGTTATTTCAATTCTCAATTATTTGGTTTCCATGGTGACCACGAACAAGGAATACTAGATTTAAGTATGTAGCTCATTTTTATCACAAATTTTAAAATTGGGACTTTTTTTGATAAAAAGTATGAAACTGTTACGTTTAGGTAAATAAAGTTTTAAATAAAACATAGCTTAATTTTTGACATTAAATCGATAAATAAATGCACCCAATGATGTTAAGTCTCGAAAATGACATTGACAAGAAAAATCGGTGAAACGTGAAATCCCATTATTTCCAAACGGCTTCCGCAGGTTCTTGTAACCCATACTGTGTGGAACGTTGCCCCATCTTGCTGAAAAACCTGGCTACCGAAGGGTAAGTTTCTAGATCAGTAAAACTTCTGAATGTCATTTACAAACGGTGTGAGAACTTGAGCAATATAGAGCTCTTGATTAACACTTGATGGAGACGAGTCAGTGACTTTTTCAGTATGTAGCGGTATTTCTTGCACCTCTTCTGGACCAAAAGGCTATTGATACGTATTTACATGGCCCGACAAATGAAAATCACATTCGTCATTGTACCAGATGTCACTGATGAAATAGGGGTTTTTCTTATTGCAAAGCAAGGATTCTAGAACAGCAGTCAAGTCTTGCAGCACAATCACCCATTTTCCATTGTTGGGTCGCCCGAATAACGTATGAACGGTCATTAAGTTGTTTCAATATCTTCTGAAGAGTCCTCCCGTTTCTATTCAATTTTGCAGCAAATCTTTGTTGACTACGATAGCCCATAACTCGATGGGATATTCGTTGATGGTTTTCGTTTGAATCCATTGTTTTTTCGTCTAGATTTTCCTTCGCGTGGCACACTTCCAGTTCTTCTAAGTTTGGTATTAATGTTCAGTACAATAGCATTACTTAGTGCCTGTTTATTGAAATGCTCAAAAATTCTTCGCGGACGAATCTAATGCATTTTGTCTACCTAAACCTAAACTGAAAAGGCTTTTTGTTCAGTAGTAAACATATTACATTTGACCAAATACCAGACGTCAATGTTGATGTCAAATAACTGTACCAATTGTTAGAGGTTTAACCAAACGTAGGCATACCGTTTCAGTACTGTAAATGAATAGCTATAATGAATTATAGTACATACTTTTACAACTTCCATGTTTATGTTTTAATTTTTCAACTTTGACAAAATTGTTTTCAACACTTTAACAATTTTTAAGTATTTTATTATGGGTGATAATGGTGAAAGTTTACATGTTTATAAATTAGCTTCACTTTCTTAAAACATCTTACCGCAAACGTAGATTTTATCGTATTAACTCAAAAACCTTTGTATAACAAAAAAAGTTGGAAAAAAATTACTGTTATCGAACGGTGTTTTTATATTTGAGCTTGTAAAAGTGTTTAATTTTCTTTCTGTCTAAAAGAAGCTTATGTACAGTTGAACAAGTGTATTCAGCTGTTGAATCGCTGCAGTTTTACGAACTCTTCTTTTTCTAATTTAATTTTTCTGTAATTCTCCGTCAGCTCTTTCCTAATTAATGTACGTGAGAGGAAAATAAAACAAAACGGGTTTAAGCATAACTATATTCTTTCGTTTTTTATTTGTATGTGAGTATTCCGAGTTTACCGTGTATTTGGATACTGTGTGGGTATACAAATAATGTACGAGTTTAAAGTATTAATTAATTCCAGTGTTTGCTCTAGTTAATCAACATAATTCACATGAGGGTTTTGATTCAGTGTTATCAAAGTCCCATTATTGCGAGAGTAAAAAATTTGAAGTGAAACTAGTTATACTAACAACCAGGTACTAATAATTTTTACATTTTCAACGTTATCGTGCTTTCCATTATTTACGATTGCTTCCTAGTGGGCAATTGTACTGTTACAATAGGTTAAAAAACAATATTTGTTGAAAATGACCACTTATTTCTACACGTTTTTACATAAGAGTCTGTGTTGTTTTCTATCTACATAATACGCTAATGTAATTGATTTGTTTAAATAATGGTTGTACATTTCTTAGGATTCCGTAATATATTGGCATTTAAGCGTTTAATAACTGTTTGATTTATGTTATCATGTAGCTCTTCTACTGACTACTGATTCATACTCCTATTCTGTCAGCTTCTAATCGATCCTTTTTTGGTATAGATTTTTTATACTAGCTTCTTTTAAGCCATCCAAATTGTATCTTTGTATCTTCTATGTTCCATGATTTCCCGATTTCCTTCCTTCTCTTTGTATTTTTAGTTCTGTATAGAAAAGTCATTTTCGTTTTGAATAAGTAGTGGCCCGACACACAATTTGGTCTCTAACATGTGTCAAATTTAATTTTGTGTTTTGTCTTATAATGACATAATCTCGTCTGTTGTATCCAGGTAAACTTGTGAATGTCTTTGTGTTTGTAGTAACCGTTCATAATTTTCATTTCGTTGTCGTTACATAGGTCAATTAATCCCTGTCGATTGTCATTTATACTGTCTTCTCCGTGAGGGCCAACTACTTTATCTGTATGCTTTTTTCTTACACGGTTATTTAAGTCTCCCATTATTACAATTTCCCGGATTGATCCTATATCATCACTGATTTCCAGAAGTTTTCCAGAACTCATCTTTTTCTCTATTCTGGTATCATCATTAACAGCATATACACCTATTATATCAATTGCATGATAAAATATATCCATATTATTATTCTAGCGGTGATATATTCATAACTTGTGATACTAGTCTTATACTTCTTTTTTACTAATACTGAAACTCCCTTCGCAGCTCGTTCTTCTTTATCAACTCCACTGTATAAGTATAGATATTTTCCTTGCTCGTCACTACTTCTGATTTTCTTCGTTTCAGTCAAGACAACCACGTCTACCTCCAATTCGTCAAGTTCTTTAACTACTTCTTGCATTTTTCCTTTGATACACTGCACGTCCCAGGTGGCCATTCTCATCGACCTTTTCCGTAGCTTAAGTCGTCTTACATTAAATTCGTCGTGTTTCTGGGTGTTCTTCTTGGGTTTTTAGTATTTTAGGTGTTTTTCTGATATTGGATTACTGATGCAATGCTTCAACACTCAACCTGGAGGACCAGGATATCCCTCTTTGTTTGACCTTTCATCTTTAACCTGTCCGACTAAGGAGTCCGAGCCGGTAGCTAAGCTACCGCCGGCATAGCTCTCAGGGTCATTAAGGTACGCAAGCTTCCACGTCCGGTAAAAGATACATCCGTCAAGGTGGAGATGCTTTCGTGGAAGTGCTTTCCTGTTATTTTTGTGTGACACTTCCCTATACCTATCTTCAATAGCTTTCGAGGAATTAATTAATTTCCATGTTTCATATTCAAAAAATAGCTCCATTTAAATGTTTACTATTGCGGTATTTGGATTCATAAAAAGGTGAGATTTCGTGTGTAGTTTGCCAAGGTTCTGTGTATCAGTTTTGTGTGAAGGAATTCGCCCTGCGTTATACAGGGTCGCTAAAAATTATAGCAAGAACGTGCAGGAAGTTCATTGAAATATACCCTGATTTACAACCAATCAACGAAATAGTTTCATCAATTATGGGTCGAAACTCAAAACAAACTATTTTCAGTGCATCAAATTTGTATTAATGGCGATACTTCAGATGATAGTGATAGTTAATGTTTTAATTTTAAGTTTACGTACACTTTTTTTAATTCTCAATAAAATCTTGTTATTATTAAGAACACAGTGTTACAAATTAAGTTGTAAATTAGATCCTTTTTGTTAATTTCTCCTACTCTAATTGTAAAAAAGCTTTTTTTATGTAAATAACACATTCTTCTAATTAAAACTGCATATTAAACTACATGCTTATTTACAGTTATTACTTGTAGTTTTTATTTATTGTATAAAATAATGATATATTAATGACCCACATTCTTTCATGTACTTATTTAGAAAGTAGTTCATTATAAGGTAATTTTGTTTATAAGAATAAATTATATTATTATATTTTCAATTACGTTTTAATTTTTTTTTATAAATTGAAGGAATATAACGTATTTAGTTGTTAGTTAAAAACACGCGAAATAAACTTTTGAATACCAGTGTCAAAGGATTACAACAGCCAATTTAGTCTTTAAAGAGACGCCTAAAACAAATGTTACTATCTCCTTCTAACACACCTGACACAACTACAGATGTTTTAAACGTGTAGTGTCCGTCTTAGTTCACCACCCGCAGCGACGATAATGTAGCATTCCATTCTCTCTATTTCCAAATATTGTGTGTTAGAACGAAATAGATACAAACTACGAGTGTCCACGCCAAATAAAGCGCTAAGCCGAAATTCGCAATCATTCATTTTACGAACTTATATATAATTTTTACAACGGATGATTATGGTTATTTAGCCCTCAAACATTTCTAAATTACTTGAAAAATTTACCACAGCTTACTTACGCCTTAAGGAACAATGTGTGATAATAAAAATTCAATCTTTATATCTCTACCAAAGCTACTATAATATATATATATATATATATATATATATATATATATATATATATATATATATATATATATATATATATTAATGATAAGCGATTGCTCCATAACTCCCTTACTATTACAAATACGAAAAAATGTCTTATATAAAAGTTGTCCACAGTCACAAACTACTCATTTTAAAATTATTTTCAGAAATGACGGACTTCCGGTTATACCGGAAACTCATACCAACTTCGTTATTTTAAATAGAACAACCTATATATTATTACATTTTTGAATTCCTCGTTGAATTTAAAAGTCACTTTAATAACCATACTATGGGTCTACGTCGCAGTGCTTCTGAGTTATTTGACATTTTGTAGAAAAAATGACGTTTGCAGTGCTTCCGAAAACTTTCAATATCTCGAAGGCGGATACCGGTAGAGAGACGTGGCTTTCGTTTTTTACTTCCGAAAAGGGTACCGCATCAAGAAAGAAAGTCATGTCGATCAAATCTGCGTCGGACAACAACATTTTAATGGAAATGTCTTGTAGGAACACTTAAACTGATACACAAGACAGCAAAGCACAACAGAACTCGAAAAACTGACGTTTCTTATCAGTTGTTTAAAACAATTGACAAACGCTTTCCAAAGCACCGCGGCAATGCACAATAAAAACTGAAATTAGATAAAAATGTGAATATCTCGAAAACTATCACTCCAAAATATCGATAATGTTACATCAATGGAAAGGAAATTTAATTTCCTATCCGCTGATGTAAGAAAATATGGGTGGTTCTATTTAAAAATATTAAGTTATCCATATTTGAAAAAAAAATATATTTGGAGCGATAGAAATTATTGAATTCTAAAAGCAAGATTTTTGGCAATGAATGAGAATGACGCGGTACCCTTTTCGGAAGTAAAAAACGAAAGCCACATCTCTCTACCTGTACCCGTCTTCGAGATATTGAAAGTTTTCGGAGGCACTGCAAACGTCATTGTTTCTACAAAATGTCAAATAACTCAGAAGCAATGTGACGTAGACCCATAGTATGGTTATTAAAGTGACCTTTAAATTCAACGAGAAATTAAAAAATGTAATAATATATAGGTTGCTCTATTTAAAATAACGAAGTTGGCATGAGTTTCTGGTATAACCGGAAATCCGCCATTTCTGAAAACAATTTTAAAACGTGTAGTTTATGACTGTGGACAACTTTATATAAGACATTTTTCGTATTTGTAATAGTAAGAGTTATGGAGCAATCAATTATGTATATATATATATATATATATATATATATATATATATATATATATATATATATATATATATATATATATATATATATATATTGTTCCTGAACGGTCACATTATGTACACAAACAACTGAGTGGTTATCATAAATACATGAATACATAAAATCAGGCTTTAGCATGAAAATCTTTGAAACAGTTGCTTTTTAAACCTTACATTTGTCACACTTGATTCTAGATTTTCCACGACAGTTGTTCTTCTTACATTTTCTCTCTCTTCTGTCCAAGACGGTCAATGACCTATGCGGTCCTGCTAAACAAACTGGTTCGGTCTAGGTTCCAGGCATCTGTTTTTTATAATCTGTTCAGGAGTGGAGTTACTGGGCCTTCCAACTTTCCTGTTTGCCAACCTGATGAAGGCTGATTTACACATTTCTTCGGCAAGTACAATTTTTAATGCCAGTAAAGATATTGATTCCTTTTGCTTTCCAACTTGAGTTTTGATCCTTCTGTCAAGCAGCCAAGCATTCACCGTCACTACATCCAGCATATGGTAGAAAACTCTGTGATACCATTTCTTGCTCCTTACTTTTATAGGATAAAGACCCAGAAGTCGCTCTTCGAGATCAACACCACCCATGTATGTATTATACTTTTCACTATATCTGGGCTTTCAAAATTCTTCTTCTCACGTTCCCTTTGAAGGTACATCTTTACATTACTAACTGGTCGTGTACCATAATAATCCGATTAGAGAGACTACCTTATTGTCAACCCATTGCATAGCATGGATATTGATAGAATCAAATTTTGCTGTCTGTTATTGAATACGTCCTGTTGACATTTGCTTCATTTGCTTTGGAGTGACTGAACTGAAATTGGGCAGACTATTAGTGCGTACAGTGACCTCCCAGTGCATTTTACCCTCTGCGAGATATGAAACCAGAGGAGGGATTGAGAAATAATTGTCATAATACAATTTGTGGTGAATATTCGAAGGTATAACTCTGCTCATCCTCAAAACTGCGTTGCTCCATCAGATTCGTTTAGAATGTTTTCGATTCATGCCTTTCCACAGTATAGTTCAAATTTATAAGACATTCCTGATACTCCTGAAAGCTCCCTCATTTTAGAATTCCACTTGTGGAGCTTTTTAGGATTGTAATTTTTTAGCCTTGAGCGCCTTATGAAGGGTATTATTTGCTCATTGCATGATATAGATTCCTCTAACGGTATTTTCAAACAAGCTTGTCGTATCTGTATTACAACGAGCATCATTTTATCTGTACTTAGAGTATTAGTAGTATTGTCACTCAAGTGCAGGAATGCTATTATAGTTTCGAAACGATTGATCGTCATTACATCAGGACTTTGTCCAATTCGAGTATTTCGTGACCAATATGGTTGTGTATTGTGTTGTATTATACGCAGCATCCGGTAAAATATTCCTATGAATTGTTTTATTTCATCAGAACATGAAGTGGTAGGCTTATTTGGCTGACACTGGACACTGTCCATACAGGTTTGACGAGCAATTTCGATAACAAAATCCTCGGATATGAAATAACTGAACAATTTTTATGGTATATTCAGTTGCAATATTTCATTTAGTAACATCGTGTTACCTTGAAATGCGATTTCATTTGCATTGCGTTCTGTTGTTTTTTCCAGTGTGGTGTCGGTCGACTTTTTATTGATTGTTGTCTTGACTCAGCAGGCAGTAACTGTATAAGTTGTATATTATGCTCTTCATCATAGTCTGACGGCGAGTCGTAATTTATAATATAGTCTGTTCCAGCAGTAGTTGGTTCCGCTATCACGCCATCTTCAAGTTCAGAATCTGAACTTTAGTCAAAAGTTTCATTGAATTTAACTTTTCCATAGAATGATGTAGTTGGAATGGCATCCATGATGGCTCTGATTCTAAAAATCAAATTCAAATGGAAAAAATAGTTTGGTATATTTGGTGTGTGATGTTCCCATTAGGGAACACATATAAAGAGAGTGTACCAATGGTACTAATGATTACATCCAATATCAACAGGTAATAGTGTTCAGTTAGTATATTTTCATGACTGAGATAATTTTATTTCCGTTTCACTCACCGTGCAAAAGCAAGAAAGCCGTACAAAGGTACGAATGAGTTGAGGTTATAATATCATGCGCCAGCCTCCAAAGACAAATCTGCGATTGCTCCGCCGCGCCATCTATCGGACTGTAGGCAGAACACAGAAGAAATGCATGTTCCCAAAGAGGATCAGTATGCATTAGAAGCCTGTATGTTACACAGAAATTGACAGTTGCTTTATTTTGTCTTGTGTTCTCAAATGGGAACCAAATGAAATAGAGCGTTAAGAATGGGTACGTGAAATTTGCAAGTTTCTTCTCATTTATTACATTTTTAGAACATTCAAAACAGAATGAAATTAAAATTATGAAAACGTTAAAAGGAATGAAATTTTCAGTTTGTTTTATAATAAAAGAGTTAAATAATATTATGCAAGACAGTTTATTTTACCATTTTACCTTCTACTGAAGTAAATGCTCACTTTATTTTATACGTCATAATGTTTGTCAATTTAACTTGTAGGATAGCGTGATCATTTCAGGAATTACTGCGGACTGTAACAAAAACTACCCTCATCATAAAAATGTATACTTCATTTGGTATGCTTAACCCATGACCACTAAACGTGCCAATTTGATGTAGCAAATTCTATTGTCCCTCTACTTGGCCGTTTATAGGTTAATAATGCATAGTAAAATTAAATTTTTACTATACCTTTTTATAGGGCTATGTATTACATAAAAACCTAAGACCATCGTATTGTCTGTAATTTGTGAAAAATCATTTATTTCACGGTACGGTTAACAACTTATCAGATTAACCGATTGAAATATCATTATTAACCTGTTTGCTTCAAAGAGTTATAAAAATTGAAGTATTATTACATCGTTACTGCAGTGACCCGCAAATAGAAATATTGAAATCTCTAAACTTATTGTGTACTATCAAAGTAAAAAGTTTAGTCACCTGACTTTATATTTTGAAACTATTAGGCCGATTTTAATCAAACAACTGACATAATCGATATTTATTTCTCTGTATGTGAACGTAATTTGATATTTTTGCTACATTTAGCTAAGTACTAGAGTGAATTATTTTCAGTAATTATATCACAAGACTTCGTTGGTATATTCGAAAAAAAATCTGATGTGTGCAACACATTTTCATATTTATGAAAGATATTAACTGAAAAATTCTAAATATATTCAAACTACATATATTTTCAAAAAGCTGTTTAATACGCATGTAAACACTTTTAATTAATTCTGTGAATTTATTGTTAAACGTAAGAAATAACTTAAACAAAGAAATAATGCTAATTATGCATGGCAATTAAATGTTGGGACTTTATATATTTTTTCTTTTAATAACTGGTAACATCGCCTTTGGTTTAATTACTGCTTGAATTCTTGAAGGCATGCTTCTTACCAATTTTTCGCAGAATTCAGGAGACATTGTGTTCCAAATTTCCTAAATCTTAGATCTTAAAGTTTCCATATTTCTCAGGTATCGTTTCATTTCGTGCCAAACACATTCAATTACATTCAGATCCGGACTGCTAGATGGCCAAGAAATAACATTTATATGATTTTCGGCAAACCACTGCTTAGTTGATCGAGCCGTGTGGCATGAGGCGCCGTCTTGTTGGAAAATAAGGTTTCGTGGGATAAAGTTGCCGAATACTCGGAATTAATGCATTTTCTAAAATTTGTTTGTACTTTTCAGCGTTCACTGTACCCTCTATAAAGTGCATCTGACCTAATCCCTTAGCAGACATACACCCCAAATCATTTGACCTTTAGGAAATTTGACAGTCCGTTTCAAACAATCTTTATGAAACGCCTCTTGCTTTGTACGGATTATTCTTTACGCATCTCCAACACACACAGCGAATTTTGACTCATCGCTGAAAACTACTTTTTCCAATCTTTAAAAGTCCACGAAATTTTTATTTTGCCTAAGTTAAGCGATTTTTCTTTTGTTTAGCAGTTAAAAGTGGCTCTTCTTTCGCCTAAGACAGAGTTTATTAATTTTAAGAGGACAATCAGAATGTATTTTGTGTAACATACCTTGTAAAACCAAGACTTGATTTATGAATCCATTTTCTGCAGCATTCTCTCGTAAAGAATAGGTTATTTTCATTGTTCTAAGAAGCAGTGATTTCCCTCAAAGTGTCGCACCTCTCTTTTTGCATATTTTCACTAATGCACGTCGATCCCTTTCTTTAACTAATTGGGGATGACCGGTGCTTTTTCCTTTATTTTCAATGTACTCTATCTTTATAATATTTTACAATATTACGAACGGTCATTTAGATAAATTAAATTCACCCGCAATTTTTTTTAAAGATTTGCCCTGAATATGACGAAATTATGATTTCGTAATTTCTGTGGAATAGGAACACCTTTGAATTATTTATCAGTGTTTACTTGTGTATTAAAAGCTTTTTGAAAAATATATGTTGTTTGAATATATTTAGAATTGTAAAGCGTCCCAATATATAGTTGTTGATAATTTAAACAAGCACAAGTAAAATTGTGTACTATGTTTTTTTGCTACTAAAATTTTGTACAGTTTTTCATATCATTAAAAAATCGTAATACTTCGACAGAAATAATTAAATATGACGACCAACACACATTATCTTAAATTTAAGTTATTATTTAAATAATACCTATAAAGCTTGACGTACTACACAAAATGATTACGATTGAAAAAGTTGATCAGAGAAAGTAAATAAAATTAGTATTAATTTTATTAAATACATAAATAAAAATTTACCTCGAGTTAATAATAAATAAATAATAAATAAATAATAGAGAAAGTAAATAATCATAATCACCCAGTATACATTTATTTAGTTTTAAATTAAAACGTAAATATGTGCATAAAAATAATTTTTTATAAATACAGAAATCCACTTCTCAAATGATCAGAAATGTCTCAAAACGTGTAAAATTTTTTTACAAAAATCGTGTCAAATGGTCAGAGACGTGTAAACATGAAAAAAAATTCCAGTGATTTTTATAATTTCTTCTCGTTGACCTATTAGAACGGTTAGTAATTTGTTGCTTTTTTGTATCAATCCCAATACGTTCAGCGGCCATTCGCTGATTTGGTTTTTGCCAATTGGCATATAGTCAAAAACAGCCTGTGGGTCGTTATGTTGGTAGTTCTTTTTGATATCAATTTCTGAAATAGCTTTACTGGACAAACATGTAAGTTAGCAATGTTCGGTATTAACCATTTAGTGTCTGCCAGTCGTTTTTCACCTCCTTGTGCAGTTTTCGAAAAAATTGGATTGTATTCAATTCGTCCACTAAGCGATCCATCATTGTTTAAAATATTACATTAAACATGATTGACTCTTCACCACCTCTCCAGGCTAGTTTTACTGCTGCAATATGATAGATTTCATCTGGAGTCCGGAAGGTGTATTTTCGTCGCACTGTTGAATCATTTTGTTCAGCTCTTTAATCGTTAATGGTGCAGAACTAGTTTTTCTTTTTTCTGGTATTGTCTACAAACATATATTTTGTAAATCTCAAAAAGAAATCATGCAATAAAGAGAGAATACCTGCAATTGCTTCCTCTTTGTATTTTTGGCATTCCTTGCTTCCAGAAAAACAATGTCGTTAAATTGGCTAATTTTTCGTTTACATTCCTCGTAATACTTTCGCTGAAGGAGTTTTGCAATATTATTCCAAATGGTCTTAACAGATAACTCTTTGTATTCACTGCCATAAATTTGACGCATATTGAAACCCCAATCTTTTCATACTATTGCCAAAGTTTCATTTGGTATATTTTCATTCAGCAACACTAGCAAAACGATCTTCGTCTTCACTCATCGTTGAAAATGTTATTTTTTACTAAAACGTCTTTTTATTTACACTAAACGTGTTTAGTTACCGTGCTTAGTTACTGTCATGACTGACATATCACAGCTGGTTTGAAGTATTTCACTAAAGGAAGCAATCAAAATACGAAATCGAGTATACCCCGTCGTTAAGGTAAGTAAGCAGTGTTTTCACGAAATTCGTTCGTAATTGGTTCAAATTTTGAGAATAAGCAATGCTGATTGGTTAATGTTACAGAAGTGATACAACCTTCCACTCCTCGCGCAAGACTAATATGAGCTAATAATTAAAACACTAATTAATGGATTGCCTTCATTTTTAGGTATATGCCAAAGTACGCCTTTGTTTAGAGGTTGATGCTAATTTCATCACTTTCTATTATTTAAAAACTGTGTAATAAAGGAAAAGTGCCACGCTTGTTAACTCATTTATTCTAAGCGCAATATCTTTACAGGATGCTGTACATTAACACCAATAAGTACGGAAAGATCCACTTTTTCTTAATTTATATAATTGCGAACCAAGGGATAGAATTAAATCTTTCGTTGAACAAGGATAACGTTTAACTGCAGACAAAGGTAACATAAATATTAAAATTTCAATAAATGCGAAATTTCTAGATTTCGTAGTTACTTAATGAATACATTTATATACAATCATCGCTATCTTCTTTGCGATCCTCCTGTCCTGAAAATCGTTATCATCATCATTGTCGTCGCCTATATTTACAACTAAAAGTTCTATGCCGACATCTACTAAATTTTCTTTTTCTCTGTACATATCTTCGACTTTCTTGGCATGATCACAATTACTGCAAACGATATTTGGCACAGTTTGTAATGTTAAAGTTCCAAAACGTCCTTTATTTCTGTTTTCCTTTGCAACCTGTTTTTGACATAAGCCCATATCAATTCAATTGGATTAAATTCACAGTGGGGTATTGGAAGCCATAAATATTTTAACACTGTCTCCTAGTAATCATTTGACCACTTTTTAAAGAAATATTGCTTTTATAATTGTACATACCAGATAATTCCAGAAATTAAGCCCTCGTCATTTCGTTAAATGAACTGAATTGCTCTGGTAACGGAACTTTCGTTTGTTCAACCATCCAATTATATTTTATTTTCTACAGGCGGTTGTTCTAAAATCTGGATCTATCATTGTGTGGTACGGTGCCTGATGTAATACTACCACCGATTTATTGGGGATCATTCCCAACACATATCGTAACCATTTTCATAATGCTGTTTATTCATTTCGTCATGGTAATCAGCTGAACCTTTTTTCCAACGAAGTATTTGGTAGTACCTGGTAAAAAGCGGTTTTCGTTGCACATATTCAATATAATCACTCTTAGTCCAGATCCAGAAGGTCGCGTGATTCCCCCTCTGAATCCGTTTATTTCTTGAATTGTCCCTCGGTATTGATCAAAACGCGGTTTTCTGCGGAAACATATTCCACCCAACCAAATTTTCTTGAATGGTTTGCGCTGCACCAGCTATTGCAGTAGCTTCCATCAACATTGGCTTGTTCTCTAATTTCTTATAAGTGAAATTCATTTCTTTTACCCATATTTTCAATATGGTGGCACACACCTTTCTGCCATCTGAAAGTTTGGCTTCGTGTCAATTTTCTTTCCGCTTCGAAGAAAGTATTTACCTTTAGAATAATCTGTTTAAACTCTGCAGACATATGCTTGGGTATTACACAGCCCAACACATATTTTGGTGCAGGGTTTTTGTAACTGTTTTTATGCAATGTTTGGGTGCAGAATCCAAAACTGGCGTCAGATTTTTCGATCAGATCTAGTTTTTGAGATATGCTATATTGACCTTTTTTAGAAAGAAATCATCTTATTTTTAACTCTTATACATTTTACATTATTACTGTTATATTCTCGAACTGCCGGTTAAAAAACACAAACAATCCAAAGTAAGGTATTTATTTCTTGTTCTTCACTCACATCCCCTAGGTTTTCTGGAAACCGATCTAAGTGGTTGTGGAGGTAGTGAACTTTATGCTCATGTTACAACCGAGAGTATTAAAGTTCGAAAGCATATTTTCCACTAATTCTATATAATTCTTTGCCTTATGATTTCCAAGAAAATTTCGTACTACTTGAGCAAATGAACACCAAGCGTTAGATTCAATCTTATTCATTGATGCCGTAAATTGTGGATCTTTAATAAGCTGACTTATCTGAGGGCCATCGAATATTTCGGCTTTCAGTTTTCCGTGGTAATCCCAGGAAATTTGTGTATCAAGTAGGCAAAACAAAGTCCATCTCGATTTAAAGCCTTCAAAATTACTTCATAAGCCCCAACTTGATATGCAAGGGTGGAAATATGATTTTCTCTCGCAACCAAAGGTTCGTTGTTTACGTTTTGATTTCCTTGAATCATAACATTTCTTAAAGGCCAATTTCGGTTAACCCAGTGCTGATCCTTAGCTCTGCCGTCCCAAAGACATAAAAACAAGGATATTTTGTATATCCACTTTGCTGTCGAAGGAGGAAGTTTACCATTTTAGGTCGACACAAATCATCCACTGATGTTCTTCATACTTAATTTTTTCAGGACTGGTGATATTGCCTCATATTCCTCCTTCATGCTGGTAGAATGACCAATGGGTATTGAGCCATATTTATTACCATTATGTAAAAGCACACATTTCAAACTACGTCTTGAACTGTCAATAAAAAGGCGCCATTCGTTTGATATGTATTCTGACAAACCCATTTTTGTGAGATTCCTCTTATATCGTTACAGAATACCAGGTTATTTTCCTCAGAGTAAAACGGCAGCAGCTCCTGATCTCTTTTACGATAAAATGTAATATTGGTATCTGGCTGAAGTAGATTCTTCTTATTTAATCTGGAGGCGAGTAATTCAGAAAACTCCTTTGAAAGGTTCAGGTCTCTAATGAGATCGTTCAGTTCTTGTTGACTGAAACGTTGGGGACTTTCTAAATTCGCTTCAAAATCACTGTCGTATTCTGATTCTATACATTGCACTTCATCAAAGTTTGATGATTCTATATCTTCCGGGAGCCTAGGCAGACTGCTGAATGATGGAATGGGTATTTCATCACTATGCGGTACAGGCCTCTTAGCTGAGTCTAGATCAGGATATTTCCATTTCTGTCTATTGTTCCGATTGATGGCTT
This sequence comes from Vesta saturnalis, assembly GCA_036346205.1. Lineage (NCBI taxonomy): Eukaryota > Metazoa > Arthropoda > Insecta > Coleoptera > Lampyridae > Vesta > Vesta saturnalis. Next base: position 267,883 of record JARFJB010001466.1, read on the forward strand.
TGATATTTACGAGACAAAAATAGCAGTCATCGTGATGGTTTCTTGATTCCCTCAAGCCATTGGTACTCAAACTTTAGGCACTTTCTCTTTCCGATTTTCCACTGACGCAAATGTTCAACGCATGTTTTACTTACGAAATGTGGCGACCAAGATTTATCCTGGTCTCCCAAGTGAACTAAAATAGGCCAGATAACTTCTTTTCACAAACTCAGAAATAGGTTTTCTACTTTCTTGAAAAGTGTACTCGCCACATACATAGCAAAAACGTTTGGATGATTCGCACAGCTACGTCTGCATTTGGATGCCATGATTTTAATTAAATGTTTTATCACTAAAGAATACCAAATGATACCACAACTTTACCTATGTAAATTAAATAGGAAACTGTACCACGTACAGCAGAGATACGAGTTAATATAGCCGGGTATTAATTAGTTTTTGAGGGGTAGCTATAAGAATGTTGGATTTTACGCTAATGAATAAATACCAAGTAACTCAAACTGGCTAATTAGATTCTAATGTCTTTATATAAACTGTTTCTAGTAAAGCAGAGATATATACGAGATAATATGGCGTACTAATTAGTTCTTGATAGGAGTATTGGAAAGTTGGGTTTTACACTAATGAATAAATAATACCAAATAACTCAAACTAGCTAATTAGACTCTAATGATCTAGGTATGAAATTTCACTTTGTCCTCCAAAGATGTCATAATTTCATTATTTTTGCGTTTTATCAGAACTAAGATCAATTAGCCAGTATCTCAAAAACTAGAGCTGCTACAAAAATCCAGGTATTTTGGAATCAGCACATCAAAATATCCAAAATCAGTTCTTAGTTTTCCGGCACCAAGAAAAAAAATTTATTTTGTTGGGCTGTGTTATCCTTTTGGCAAGAAGCTGTTACGATATATGTATATACTCGTGATATGTGATATATATAATAGATATTTAAAATTTTGCAAAGGTTTACGTACAATCTTAATGAAAAGTGCGTATTTGATAAAATGTAACATGGAACATATGCGGATTATGTGAACCAAATATGAATAAAATGTAAGAATGCATCCTAACATGATATGCTAAAATACTTTAAGATAGATTTATTAAAACAATTATCAATAGATAACTTACAATTAATGTAAAAATTGGACAAATGGAAGACCACTCGTAAACGTTCTTGTGAAATTTGAATGTGACAAACATGTTGAGATAGGAAATTATCAATTACAATTTACATTAAAATTGTAATTTTAAGACTATAAAATTTTATGTATCTGACCTCGGTAAATTTTAGATTTCGTCCTGATTATTTCGAAATTTTGACTATAGTAATGGAATTTTAAAATTTTTAAAATTATTAGTCCGTTTAAAACACAAAGTTGTTCCTAGTCTTATTTTATTTCAAACGAAGTGGGTCATTATTTATTACTTCCAACTTCTTGGTGCTCTAACGTTATGTATATATATATATATATATATATATATATATATATATATATATACAGGGTGTGCGGAAGAGTTTTGATTAAAAGTAATGGCGAATAAAGTTATGTTAAAAATCTGAAGTTACGAAGCTGTAGGTTTTGGATGACGTTGAGTTCAAATATAATACTGTCCTGCATTTGGCACTTCTGGTTGTACCGGAAGTAGACGTCAACTTTGTTATTTTAAATGGAACTAATATTTTTTATTTTATTTTCGAATTTTAGATGAAATTCTACATAAAATTTGTGCACAATGTCCTATACCAAAAATGAAGTAATTTCGAGATATTTCGATTTTTAAAATTTTGAAAAATCCTAGTCCACATTGAATAACGATATCTCCATTAATAACGAAGCTAGTGATGTGAAATTGTAACCAATAAACAATAAGCGCGTTCCTGTTAACTCCATATATCCATCTCATTGATATTTTATACAGGGTGTTTTAAACTTAGCCGCCAACATGCACAATTTAAATCATTTATAAGTTGCTTACTTCAATAGAACACCCTGTATTTTATTACATTTTCCGCTGTATTTTTTAAGCCAATTAATTTGGTATTAGTATTCCCTATACCTAAATCCAACCACTCTTAGTTAAAACATAACAACACTTTATTATTTCAACATTAGTAAAGGGTAGGCCATGATTTCCATTATTTAAGGTGATATTTTGTTATTTTTCATAAGTTATTAATTCTGAAAAGTAACCAATAGCCTGAAAGGATTATTAATTGTGGATATCATTAAAAACGTTGACTAGGTATTTTGTATTAATTTAATTAGATAACTTACAAACAAAAATAACTAAATGTAATATTAAACAAATAAATTTTTATAAGAAGTGTTCAAAATTAGCACCATCTACTTCTAAACATTTATGAATCTTTTCATTAACTTCTTGTAATTCTGGAAATATGGTCGGGTGTTAGAGAATTAAAAGCAAGTAAGACTCTCTGCATCATATCTTCCTTTGACGTAACATTTTCCGCTGTATTTTTAAGCCAATTCGTTTGGTATGGGTATTCCTATACCTAAATACAACCACTTTTGAGATATTTCATTATCTTAGTTAAAACATAACAACACTTAATTATTTCAACATTAGTAAAGGGTAGGCCATGGCTGTCAAACATTTGATAGTTAGAACGTTAATTGTTTATGTTCCTTTGACAGTTTTCTTTACCAGTTTGTATTTCATAGTAAATAATGGCAAATGTAGGATTTACTAATAATGATTTTTTAAATCTTATTATTATTTACGGCAAGTGTAATAGAATTGTTGATCGGACTTGCCGTGTTTTTGCAGAAAGATATCCAAGTCGACCAAATGCAACTGGTGATTTTGTAAGAAGATTGCTTAAAACTGCCTTCAGTTTGGTCAATTTAAGACAAAAATTAATAAGAATAAACCACTAGTGGCCAGTGACATAAACAAAATTAATGTTTTGGTTATTTTACGGCCTCTCCAAATGCCTCCATTAGAGATTGTGAGAGAGATCTTACTTTGTCGACGAGAACAATTCATCGCATTTAAAGAAAAACACAAATGGAATCCATTTTCAAATCATTTGGTGCAACACTTACAATTAGGTGATCTTCCTCGAAGGGTAGAATTCTGTGAATGGTTTTAATGAGGACCCAAGAGGATGAAAACTTCATCAAAAAGTTATATGGTGTGATGAAGCAAAGTTTAGCAAAATGGATTATTTAATCGCATAATTCCCATTTTTGGTCTAATGAAAATCTACATGTTAGTAGAGACGTTATTTCCAAGATAGTTAGAGTTTTAATGTTTTTGTGCAATAAAAGATGATAAAATTTTAGAATTAAAATTTTATGATGAAAATTTGAATGGTACAGATATTGCCACATTTTAGAAGAAGCCATACGACCGGCGTTATATACTTTAAGAAATGGAGAGGCGGCTTCAGCTTGGTATCAGCAAGATGGAGCACCTCCTCATAACTTTGGGCCTGTTTCTCAGCATCTTTATGACATGTTTAATGATAGATGGATTGCCAATCAGGGCCCGTTTCGCTCTCCTGATTTGGCTCCTCTAGATTTTGGTATTTGGGGTTACATTAAAAATCAGGTATTTTCCAAACCTGTTACGACAAAGGAATATATGATGCAGAGAGTTTTACTTGCTTTTAATTCTCTAACACCCGACCATATTTCCAGAATTACAAGACATAACTTAATGAAAAGGATTCATAAATGTTTAGAAGAAGTCAACGTTTTTAATGATATCCACAATTAATAATCCTTTCAGGCTATTGGTTACTTTTAGAATTAATAACTTATGAAAAATAACAAAATATAACCCTAAATAATGGAAATCATGGCCTACCCTTTACTAATGTTGAAATAATTGAAGTGTTGTTATGTTTTAACTAAGATAATGAAATATCTCAAAAGTGGTTGGATTTAGGTATAGGAATACTAATATCAAACAATTGGCTTAAAAAATACAGCGGAAAATGTAATAAAATACAGGGTGTTCTATTTATAGTAAGCAACTTATAAATGATTTAAATTGTGCATGTTGGCGGTTAAGTTTAAAACACCCTGTATGAAACATCAATGAGATGGATATATGGAGTTAACGGACAAGTGCTTGTTGTTTATTGATTACAATTTCACGTCACTAGCTTCGTTATTAATGGAGATATCGTTATTCAATGTGGACTAGGATTTTTCAAAATTTAAAAAATTGAAATATCTCGAAAATACTTCATTTTTGGTATAGGACATTGTGCACAAATTTTATCTAGAATTTCATGTAGAATTCGGAAATAAAATAAAAAATATTAAGTTCCATTTAAAATAACAAAGTTGACGTCTACTTCCGGATATAATCGGAAGTGCCACATTCAGAACAATATTATATTTGAAACCAACGTCATCCAAAACCTACAGCTTCGTAAATTCAGATTTTAAACATAACTGTATCCGCGATTACTTTTAATCAAAACTCTTCGTCACACTGTATGTATATATATATATATATATATATATATATATATATATATATATATATAATATAATATATATATATATATATATATATATATATATATATATATATATATATATATATATATACATATATGTATATGTGTGTGTGTGTATATACATATACCGGATACCCTATGACGAGGGGAGATATTTGCTGAGATGATTATATAGCTCCTTTCCGATAAAACGTAATGTAAATAAGAGTCTGATTTTCAACTGTTTCAGAGATATTTCGTTTTTATTGTTTTCTTGATTTTTAACAATATTATTATATATTTATTAAAATTGCTACTTTCCCATTTTCTATATCAAGGAAACAGATACACCACGTGAAAGGGCATAAAATTTCCTATCAGGCAGCCCTTACACAATACTCTAAAATTCTCTGGAAATTAAACTAGAAGAGTTTAAAGTCAAAAATAGCTCTTTCTTATTAGTTCATTTGTTGATGTTTCCCTCGCTGAATGTTAATAACTTTTAAGTCACTAGCTCATCAAAATACAGAAAAAAAAAACATTTTCAAAGTAGAACCTTTTAAAGCTAAAAAAAAGTTATGTAATATTTTATTTGCAATTAAAGATTAATTCGATTTACATTTAAAACACTAAAATATTTTATTTTACAACAAACGATTATTTACGATATTTAAGATAAATTATTGATAATATGATTATTTATTAGAACTACAGAATCATAATGTCCCCCTTCTTCTCGAATATATAGCCTACTTCGTCGAGTCACTACCTTTACAGCACGCGCAATCTCTTGCGCCTTTTATTAACCACAAAATACTATGAAAAAAAACTTTGCACCAAAATGTGATCAAAAATCTTTACTAAAAATGAAAGCGTGGGGCGCTCATCATAATTCAATTCTGTCTATCACATGGTTATAATATGAGCGCCCCACGTTTTTATTTTTAGTGGTAAAGATTTGCAAAGAAAAATATTATTTGCTCCTTTTAGTGCACTGGTGTGAGAAGTGGCGGATGGTAATCTTTTACAGTTTCTTAATTGGATTTCAAATTTGTTATTGATCCAAATATTAATTTATACTTCGTTATAATTATTTTGGACGTTAATTCGTAAACTAATTCTGAACTTAAATATATGATTCATATTATATTTACACAAAATGTTTTAATACGTTTGCAATTTATGTTCAACCCTTTGAATGTATGTTATGAGATTCATGTTTATATACGAATAATGTTTACTAATTCATTGAGTTAAAAACATATGTATTGAATGTATTTGAAACATTACAATCAATATTGCATAACTTCCGTTCCAAACATGCAACATACACAAATAATACGGGATGGGTGGCAACCCACCCGGACATGACCTATCCGTTAAGCGATTCAGCACCATGGGGGTAGTCGTTCACAAAATCCAAGACCTCAAAAGAGGTTTACTGTTTATAGTTTTCAAGCTTCCACTCCGTGATTAGTGAAGTATCACCAACACCAACCACCACCAACGACACGTTCACTCAAACGCAAGGGGCAATACCCACCGACTATCAAAGTCGTCAATCCGGTAAAATATCATAAGCTTAAAATCAGTATCGTAATCAGACTTTTTAAAACTAAAGAATTGATTTTACTATTAAAAATTTCTAAAACTAACTTAATTTAACCTAAACGTAAGCTTACCTAAGAAGAACAACTAACCTAACTTTAACCTAAATTCAAAATATTAGTACATATATATGCAATACTACATCACTGTGAAAAAAAATTATATTCAAAATATTAACTGCTAGAAATTTAATAAAATACTCATCTTTTTTGGGTTTTTTCATGGTGTACTTTAAATTATACAATCTAAACGTTTCGATAACACTTACAGTTATCTTCGTCAGTAGTAATATCTATTAAACTGAAATATGACAGTTTGAGAAACCTATAAAGCCAACTATAGAATTAAATTTTAATAAAGAATAAATAGGTCATTGAAAATTAAATATTGTTAAACTGTCTTAAAGATGACAAAACAGAACATCCTCTAACGGCGAAGGCTAACAATGAAAAATGAAATGTCAGCCAAAAAAAAAACACATTTAACAAAATTTAATCAAGTTGTGATGTAAGTGTAAAGTTGTGAAAAACTTCAATTTGAAAATGTAGAAGCATTCGCAAATCTAAACATGACATCAAATAAAGTAATCCAGTTAAATATAACACAATTGCAAGTGTTATTAACAAAGAAAAGCATAATGCAGAACGTTTGTTTGTAATTTTTTAATTTTAATGTTAATTTCAACTACTTATGTTAAATTATAGTGCTGTGGTAATTTAACGTATAATTGGTAAAGCATTTGCTTCAAAGTGTAGGAAAAACAGCAAAAAACCTAGACATACCAAAAGTCAAAATTGAAATCAAAATCAAGACGTATCATTATGCCTTTTTTTAAATTATAAGATGCCAAAACCTATTTAAACGGAGATTTTCTTCTTGTCTATTAAAATTATTAAGGTGTTTATATATCTCAATAGCTTCACGTTGCAAACGAACATAATAATGAGTTTGTTTTGACAATATTTGCATATAGTCAAATTGAATGCCATCATTTAGATTACTTAAGGCATGGTCAGCCACTACAGATTTCTACCTAATCTATAAAATCTCATATGTTCTTTACGTCTTGTATCAAAACTACGTTTTGAGGTTCCAATGTATACTTTTCCACATGAACAAGATACACTCCGGAAGATGAGAATGGGTTTGAAACGTCTTTAGGTGATCTTAAATGTTCTTTAACTTTTCTTGTAGGTTTAAAAATAGTCCTAATGCCGTGCTTAATTAGGATTTTTTCAATTCTATCTGTTATATTAGCTATAAAAGGAAGAAAAGCAGTACCAACATTAAGAACTGGTTTTTCTTTACGTTTATGTCTGATATCTGTAAGTAAATATCTATTATCTTGTAAGGATTTTGTTAAATATTTATATTCATCCTTCAAAAATTCATGGTCACAAATTCGTTTTGCTCGATCTACTAAAGAATTAATTACACCAATTTTTTGACGTGGATGGTGGTTGGATAATTTATGAAGGTATCTATCAGTGTGTGTCGGATTTCTGTAAACCTTAAAAGATAGTGAATTATTATTTTTTAGATATTAACATGTCAAGAAATCGTAAACTTCCCATTAGTTTCTTTTTCCATGGTAAACTGAATACTAGGATGTATACCATTTATAAAAACCAAAAACTCATGCAATGTCTCCTCCATGTCTCCAAAATCTACATATCTATATCAAACTGAAGGTTTTTTAGGTGTATTTTGTGTATTTTCAGTGGAATAGTAAATTTTATGAACAGATTGATGATGTAGCAATGAGTAGTCCTCTTAGTCCTGTTATAGCTAATTTTTACATGGAAAAATTTGAAACATTAGCGTTATAAAATACACCTAAAAACCTTCAGCTTGGTATAGATATGTAGATGACAAATTTGTTTTTGGAGACATGGAGAAGCGGCATTGCATGAGTTTTTGTTTTTTTTATAAATGGTATACATCCTAGCGTTCAGTTTACCATGGAAAAAGAAACTAATGGAAGGTTACCATTTGTTGGCATATTAATATCTAAAACTAATAATTCACTATCTTTTAAGGTTTACAGAAAGCCGACACACACTGATAGACACACATGGTGTTGATATTTACTAAATTTTGCAGAAGGAAAAGTCGCGCACGATTGGAATTTTCATAAAAAATTGAATCTAATTCTGCATGTTGCGTGGAGTGAATATAGATACGGAATTTGAATGTTTCGAAGAATCATCATGACTTTGGTGAATATTTTAACGTGGTGGATAGATTGGTCTCAGGTTTTGCGTTGGGGCCGCGTTAAATTTTGTGTGCGGTAAAGACATGCGATAGAAACTCCTCAGGAATAGGCTGCTTTGATTTTGCCGCGATAGATATGATGACGTTTTGCTAGATGTATGCCTGGACCTATATAAGAAAACGAATGGCAGAAAAGAGGGCTGCGAGATTGATACTCAGTTAGCGAACCCTTAGAGAGGGCGGTCACGTACGTGTTTATTTTGTGAAAGCATATCGACTTGTGTTAGTTTTTATTTTGTAAATAATCAGTGCTGCAGTATATATTAGTTTTAATCCAAAAACCCATTTTTGGGGATGAAGTGTTTAAGACGTTTACAAGCAAAGCAATTAATGTGAGCTGGAAATTGTTAAGACTTTTCCAAAATTTAAGTAAAATGTTTAAACAGATCTGTAATAAACGGTAATTGTTGTATTTCGAAAAGTATTGTGTACGAATCCGAGCGAATTTTTTTTAAAATGATCCTTTATATATATCTAAAGGTGTTAAGCATTGTAAACTGCAGCTGACACTATTGGATATCAGTGATACTGAGGTAAAAATATCTACGTTTCTTAACAGCACTAAATCGATCCTTTATAGAACACTGTAATTAAAGTATTCTGTGACAAACATTCAAGAGGGCATTCAGTAAATCAAATTCCCCATTTTTTATACTTGTTTAAGGACGTGGATGCAAGCGGACATTTGTCAGCGCTTATAATGCGACGGCCCGTATTACGTAGATACATGATTAGGCTTAATTAAAGAAAATCAACCTCATTGGATAGGACTGATATGTGATTGCAATATATATATATATATATATATATATATATATATATCATACAGGGTAGCCCACCGTATACGCCATGGAGTTTCTATAGGAGCCTATTGGAATTTTTTAATTCCTTTTTCTTAGAGTATATACATGGTGTTTGTGTTTAGGAGCACAATTTAAAAATAATTTCAACTATATAGAGTGTTCACAAAAATGGATCCATATCAAAGTTATATTTTTAATGGAACACCTTGTATATTATATATTTTTTGGAATCTACGAATAAAATAAAGGCAAGTTGTAATAGAATTCCCTATATCTAAAACCTATCGTTTCAAAGATATATAATGATTTTTGAAACTACAGGCCTGAATTCAAAATTTATGTATGCATGAATTCATTATGGGCTTTTGCCTAATTAGGCTGTTTTTCATAATTAGATTTTCTTTGTTTCTTTCTATTATGTACAAAATAGCATAGTTAACAATTTACATTCACGTATTTATCTCACGCTTTGAATTAGTCTCATACTTCATAATAATCCTTTAATCAAAAACAATACAGTAAATTCGGCGGAGTACAGTGGTAAGTAATTAAGTTCCAACGAGAACTTCAGTAGATTGTGAGATAGTAATACAGAATCTACCAAAGAATTTTATATTCTACGCATGAAATAAAATTTTACACATATATTTTGTATAGAGATATTCTATTTGCATCGTAAGGATCATATTGCCTCTATCTGGACAGAATATAAATGAGCTAAGGGATGAAAAGTATCACATAATTTTTGTTTTAAAGTAAATTTCAAAATTATTGTTTATGTTTGTATGTTAATTTAATAGAAAGTAAATCAAATGTTTTAACGTGATGGGGCGAAAACGTTTATAACTTTTAAGTGTTTTGTTTTCAAAGGCGACTATTTTTATCCTTCTGAATTGTATTATTGATTTCTTTGTTTATCTCCGGTGTAAGGTTATTAGTATTTTCTATATATCTAGGAAGATCAAAGATTCTATCTGGATTTGTACATAATTATAAAGAAAGTTATTGTAAGAGACAACTATTACCGTTAATCATCCAGCGTGCTTTCACTGGAGGCTAAATAATTTACAAGTTCCTAGTTCTGTGAAAAGAGCAGATGGCGCTATTCACTAAAAACTGTTTAGTGGTACAATGTACACTCAAAAAACAAGCTAACCACAACATTATTCAATGCTGAAATAGTGTAATTTAATTTAGTATTGTTTTCTAACTAAAATATTTACTACCTTAAAAACAACAATTATTTTGTTTGTTTGTTAAAATCACTACAAGCCGAATATGAAAAATAAACAAACACTTTAGCTCATCTGGTGTTTTATCGTCACGTCATGACAAAAGTTAGAACCGTATAACTCTATTACAAATTTGACAACTTTTTATTTGATCTTTCCTTTTATTGAATGTCACATTAAATTTCATCCCAAGTGAAATTTCTATTCTCTGACGACTTAGATTCCTCAGCGCTATTGTCACCGCTTCTTTCTAAATTAAGAATTTACTTAATTATCATATAGTGAAATGAGATTATTGTTAATGAACACTTTTCTAATTCTGATGCTATTGAGGTCACAATTCAAACACGAATTACAGTTTTGGATATTAAAATGTAAGCGTTTAGGATTTTTGTAAAGAAAAATAAATAGATTTAACCGGTCATTAAAAAAGAAATAATTATGTGGACGTACATTGTACGTATTGAGATTGCGACGATCGTCATGAAGCAACTTTATCTATTCAATATTACATTAGAAATTTAAAAAACCTCAACACATAAAATTCTACCTAGTTATTGAGAATTTGTTATATACAGGGTCCGCCTTTGGGAGCTGATCCTATGAGTATCTGCTAAACCAAACTTACTATAATTTTGAAAATTTGGTGACAGGGTAATGATGTTAGGGCTAACTCATCTAAACTATTTTTAAGTTCGTACCACTACTACTACTAAATAAGCGACTTTATCGTGTAAGAATGCACTGATAAGTATGTAGTTACTACCTCCGCAGTAAAAAGTAGTTTTTTTTCGATTTACTCATAAAGTATTAAATTTTTACACTTATGTTGTATATCGAATTTGAAAAAAATGACTTGGAAAATTTCTATTTGGCAAAAATGACTTTTGAATCACAAAATTATCAACTTTTATAATTCTTTGCAGTAACTTATTCAAATATTTTTGTTTATTTCAATTCTCAATTATTTGGTATCCATGGTGACCACCAATAAGGAATACTAGATTTAAGTATGTAGCTCATTTTTATCACAAATTTTAAAATTGGGACTTTTTTGATAATAAGTATGAAACTGTTACGTTCAGGCAAATAAAGTTTTAAACAAACTAACCTTAATTTTTGACGTTAAATCGATCTGAGTAATAAAAAATAGGGGTTTCCATTTGATTTTTTTGAGTAACTTGCATTTCTTGATAGTCAAATTTAAACATTCATAATTTTATTTTTATGAAAAATACAAATGTCATTTTTTACAGACTGTTGCAACACCTCAAAGTTTTACTCAAATTGTTTGACAGGAACAGAACAATTAACGAGTTATTACTAAGACCGCATCTGTAAATTTTTTTAGAAAATGTTTTTTTTTAAAACGACTGAAATTTCGTATCTAGTTTATTTAACAAACTTAACTTAAAATTCGCCATAGAATCCAAAAATGTATTAATATACAGGGTTTTCCATTTAAAATAAGCGACTATGTACCAACGTGAAAATATATTAGATGAGTTAGCCCTAAAATCATTACCTGTCACCAAATTTTCAAAATTATAGTAAGTTTGGTTTAACAGATACTCATAGGATCAGCTCCCAAAGGCTATATATATATATATATATATATATATATATATATATATATATATATATTCATTAATTGTATTTTATTAAAATTAACTTTTAAAGTACATACAGTAAAAGATTAACTCGATGGGCTCTTCCATCTGAGCTATCGAGGAGGCAAGTCACAATCGATTCAAGCTTGAACTGTATGTACTTCTAGTTACGATGTATTATAATTTTTATACACAGATTCGCAATTCGCTAAGGTTTCGCACATGACAACACTTGACAAAGTGGAGGTCGTGGGTTCAAGTCCCACTTGAGTTAATCTTCTACTGTATGTACTTTAAAAGTTAATTTTAATAAAATACAATTAATGATTATTAAATTGAACTTCTGTGCGTTCACTAAACCAATTTCTATAGTTATCTACTACTATTGCATACAGCAAATAAAATTAACAATCAGTCACGTGTTGTCATGTGCGAAACCTTAGCGAATTGCGGGCTTTGCTAGAGGTTCTTCCATTCAAGCTTGAATCGATTGTGACTTGCCTCCTCGATAGCTCATAATCTTTTACTGTATGTACTTTAAAAGTTAATTTTAATAAAATACAATTAATGATTATTAAATTGAACTCTGTGTGTTCACTAAACCAATTTCTATAGTCTGTGTGTGCTGTGTGTGTGCGTGTGTATGCGTGTGTGTGCGTGTGTGCGTGTGTGAGCGTGTGCGTGCGTGTGCGTGCGTGTGCGTGAATGTACGTGTGTGTGCGTAGGTGTGCTTGTGCGTGAGTGGGTGTCCGTGTGTGTGGTGTGTGGGTGTTGGTGTGTGTGTGGTGTGTGAGCGTGTGTGCGTAGTGAGCGCGTGTGTGTGTGGCGTGTGCTGTGTGTGTTTGTGTGCGTGAGCGTTGCTGTCGCGTGCCCGTGCAGTGCACGTGTCGCGCGGCGTGTGCGCGTGTGTGCATGTGCGTGTGCGTGTGAGCACGTGTGTGCGTGCGTGTGTGTGCGTGACTGTGCGTGCGTGCGTGCGAGCGTGCGTGCATGCTGTGCGTTTATATATATATATATATATATATATATATATATATATATATATATATATATATTGCGTGTGCGTGTTCGGTGCGCGTGTGTGTGTCTGTGTTTGTGTCTGTCTGTGTCTGTCTGTGTCTGTCTGTGTCTGTCTGTGTCTGTCTGTGTCTGTCTGTGTCTGTCTGTGTCTGTCTGTGTCTGTCTGTGTGTATCTGTGTCTGTCTGTGTCTGTCTGTGTCTGTCTGTGTCTGTCTGTGTCTGTCTGTGTCTGTCTTGTGTCGTGTCTGTTGTGTCTGTCTGTGTCTTTGTCTGTCTGTGTCTGTGTCTGTTGTGTCTGTCTGTGTCTGTCTGTGTCTGTCTGTGTCTGTCGTGTCTGTGTCTGTCGTTGTGTCTGTCTGTGTCTGTCTGTGTCTGTGTGTGTCTGTGTGTGTCTGTCTGTGTCTGTCTGTGTGTCTGTCTGTGTCTGTCTGTGTCTGTCTGTGTCTGTCTGTTCTGTCTGTGTCTGTCTGTGTCTGTCTGTGTCTGTCTGTGTCTGTCTGTGTCGTCTGTGTCTGTCTGTGTCTGTCTGTCTGTCTGTCTCGTCTGTGTCTGTCTGTGTCTGTCTGTGTTGTCTGTGTCTTCTGTGTCTGTCTGTGTCTGTCTGTGTCTGTCTGTGTCTGTCTGTGTCTGTCTGTGTCTGTCTGTGTCTGTCTGTGTCTGTTGTGTCTGTTGTGTCTGTCTGTGTCTGTCTGTGTCTGTCTGTCTTGTCTGTGTCTGTCTGTGTTTGTTGTGTCTGTTGTGTCTGTCTTCTTCTGTGTCTGTCTGTGTCTGTCTGTGTCTGTGTTCTGTCTGTGTCTGTCTGTGTCTGTCTGTGTCTGCTGTGTCTGTCTGTGTCTTCGTCTGTTGTGTCTGTCTGTGTCTGTCTGTGTCTGTCGTTCTGTCTGTCTGTCTGTGTCTCTGTTGCTGGTCTTCTGTTTGTCTGTCTGTTTCTGTGTCTGTCTGTGTCTGTCTGTCTGTCTTGTTGTCTGTGTCTGTTCTTGTGTCTGTCTGTGTCTGTCTGTGCTTCGTGTCTGTCTGTGTCTGTCTTTTCTGTCTGTGTCTGTCTGTGTCTGTCTGTGTCTTCTGTGTTCTGTTCTGTCTGTGTTGTCTGTTGTGTCTGTCTGTGTCTGTGTCTGTCTGTGTCTGTCTGTGTCTGTCTGTTCTGTCTGTTGTCTGTGTCTTCTGTGTCTGTCTGTGTCTGTCTGTTCTGTCTGTCTGTCTGTGTCTGTCTGTGTCTGTCTGTGTCTGTTGTGTCTGTCTGTGTCTGTCTGTGTGTCTGTCTGTGTCTGTGTCGTCTGTGTTGTCTGTGTCTGTCTGTGTCTTCTGTGTCTGTCGTGTCTGTTCGTGTTGTCTGTGTCTGTCTTGTCTGTGTCTGTCTGTGTCTGTCGTGTCTGTCTGTGTCTGTTCGTGTCTGTCTGTTTGTCTGTGCTTCGTTCTGTCTGTGTCTGTCTTGTCTGTCTGTCCTGTGTCTGTCTCGTGTGTCCTTCTCTCCCCCCCGTCTCTCTTTCTTTTTGCGGCCCCTTTTTTTTTTTGTTTTTTTCTTTGTCTTTCTCCTTTTTTTTTTTTTTTTTTTTTTTTTGTTTTTTTTTTTTCTTCTGCTCGTGTCTGTCTGTGTCTGTCTGTGTCTGTCTGTGTCTGTCTGTGTCTGTCTGTTCTGTCTGTGTCTGTCTGTGTCTTCTGTGTCTGTCTGGTCTGTCTGTGTCTGTCTGGTCTGTCTGTGTCTGTCTGCTGTCTGTGTCTGTCTGTGTCTGTCTGGTCTGTCTGTGTCTGTCTGTGTCTGTCTGTGTCTGCTGTGTCTGTCTGTGTCTGTCTGTGTCTGTCTGTGTCTGCTGTCTGTCTGTGTCTGTCTGTTCTGTCTGTGTCTGTCTGTGTCTGTCTGTTTGTCTGTGTCTGTCTGTGTCTGTTGTCTTGTCTGTCTGTGTCTTCTGTCTGTCTGTGTCTGTCTGTGTCTGTCTGAGTCTGTCGGTGTCTGTGTCTATCTTTGTCTGTCTGTGTCTGTCTGTGTCTGTCTGTATCTGTCTGTGTCGGTCTGTGTCTGTGTGTGTCTGTCTGTGTCTGTCTGTGTCTGTCTGTGACTGTCTGTGTCTGTCTGTGTCTGTCTGTGTCTGTCTGTGTCTTGTTTGTGTCTTCTGTGCCTGTCTGTGTCTGTCTGTGTCTGTCTGTGTCTGTCTGTGTCTGTCTGTGTCTGTCTGTGTCTGTCTGTGTCTGTCTGTGTCTGTCTGTGTCTGTCTGTGTCTGTCTGTGTCTGTCCTCGTGTCTGTCTGTGTCTGTCTGTCGTCTGTCTGTGTCTGTCTGTGTCTGTCTGTGTCTGTCTGTGTCTGTCTGTGTCTGTCTGTCGTCTGTTCTGCTTGTCTGTCTGTGTCTGTCTGTGTCTGTCTGTGTCTGTCTGTGTCTGTCTGTCTGTCTGTCTGTGTCTGTCTGTGTCTGTCTGTGTCTGTCTGTGTCTTGTCTGTGTCTGTCTGTGTCTGTCTGTGTCTGTCTGTGTCTGTGTCTGTGTCTGTCTGTGTCTGTCTGTGTCTGTCTGTGTCTGTCTGTGTCTGTCTGTGTCTGTCTGTGTCTGTCTGTGTCTGTCTGTGTCTGTCTGTGTCTGTCTGTGTCTGTCTGTGTCTGTCTGTGTCTGTCTGTGTCTGTGTCCTGTCTGTGTCTGTCTGTGTCTGTCGTCGTGTCTGTGTCTGTGTCTGTCTGTATCTGTCTGTGTCTGTCTGTGTCTGTGTCTGTGTCTGTCTGTGTCTGTCTGCGTCTGTCGTGTCTGTCTGTGTCTGTCTGTGTCTGTCTGTGTCTGTCTGTGTCTGTCTGTGTCTGTCTGTGTCTGTCTGTGTCTGTCTGTGTCTGTCTGTGTCTGTCTGTGTCTGTCTGTGTCTGTGTCTGTGTCTGTGTCTGTGTCTGTGTCTGTGTCTGTGTCTGTGTCTGTGTCTGTGTCTGTGTCTGTGTCTGTGTCCGTGTCCGTGTCCGTCTCCGTGTCCGAGTCCGAGTCCGTGTCCTTGTCCTTGTTCGTGTCCGTATCCGTGTCCGTGTCCGTGTCCGTATCCGTGTCAGTGTCCGTGTCCGTGTCCGTATCCGTGTGCGTGTTCGTATCCGTGTCCGTGTCAGTGTCCGTGTCCGTGTCGGTATTCGTGTCCGTGTCTGTGTCCTTGTCCGTGCCCGTGTCCGTTTTTGTATCCGTGTCCGTTTTTGTATCCGTGTCCGCGTCCGTATCTGCGTCCGAGTCCGCGTCCGTGTCCGTGTCGGTGTCCTTGTCTGTGTCGTAGTCGGTGTCGGTGTCTGTGCTGTCTGTTTCTGTTTCTGTGTCTGTCTCTTTATCTGTGTGTGTCTGCGTCTGAGTCTGCGTCTGCGTCTGCGTCTGCGTCTGCGTCTGCGTCTGCGTCTGCGTCTGCGTCTGCGTCTGCGTCTGCGTCTGCGTCTGCGTCTGCGTCTGCGTCTGCGTCTGCGTGTGTATGTGCGTGCGTTCATTCGTGCGCGCGTGTGTGCGTTCGTGCGTGTGGTGTCTGTGTGGATGTATTTTGGTATCAGGATATCTCCAGAACGAAAATACCTACGCACTTAAATTTTGTATTTGTTTAGAGCTGATTAGAATTTGAGAGAGGGAGGGGGGGGTTATTAGGTTTGTTTTTTGGTTCTTATCAAATACTTCAAAAATATAAAAATACCAGTATATAGACTTTGAACATATCGATTAATTATATTCTATGCAATTTTTTGTCTGTTTCTGTGTCTATTTCTGTGTCTGTGACTGTGTCGGTCTCTGTCTGTGTCTGTGTCTGTGTCTGTGTCTGTGTCTGTGTCTTTGTCTGTGTCTGCGTCTGTATCTGTGTCTGTGTCTGTGTCTGTGTCTGAATCTGTGTCTGTGTCTGTGTCTGTGTCTTTTTCTGTGTCTGCGTCTGTGTCTGTCTGTGTCTGTCTGTGTCTGTGTCTGTGTCTGTGTCTGTGTCTGTGTCTGTCTGTGTCTGTGTCTGTGTCTGTGTCTGTCTGTCTGTGTCTGTCTGTGTCTGTGTCTGTGTCTGTGTCTGTGTCTGTGTCTGTGTCTGTGTCTGTGTCTGTCTGTGTCTGTGTCTGTGTCTGTGTCTGTGTCTGTGTCTGTGTCTGTGTCTGTGTCTGTGTCTGTGTCTGTGTCTGTGTCTGTGTCTGTGTGTCTGTGTCTGTGTCTGTGTCTGTGTCTGTGTCTGTGTCTGTGTCTGTGTCTGTGTCTGTCTGTGTCTGTGTCTGTGTCTGTGTCTGTGTCTGTGTCTGTGTCTGTGTCTGTGTCTGTGTCTGTGCCAAAATTAAAGAAGTACTAGAACTCATCATTCTAAGCAAAAAAGTTCATATGTACATGGACCCGGAAATGCTTCGTTTCCGAGGTACAGGGTGTCAAAGTTGAAAAAAAAAATCGCGTTTTCTTCAATATCTTTCGACTATTTCGAAATAGTTTTATGAAATTTCGTATACGGGTTTTTTTTGGGATAACAAATTCAAATTTGTGGTCCATTTAGTTGTGGTTTCTAGGGGGCGCCAGCGGCAACCATTTCGACCACTTTAAATCTTTGCAACTTTTTTGTGCTACATTGTATGCCATTTTGGACTAAAAAAATTGATTCTCCTGTCTTTTCTGCTACAAAAAGATATATCTTAGTGAAGTCGCTAGGAGCAACCCTTTCCGAGAAAAATCCGACATTAAAAAAAGAAAAAGAAAAAAAATTAATATTAAAAGTACACATGTTGTATGTCTAGGCATTCTATCGTATTTAATTATGGATTTTTTATTAAAATTTTATTATCAATGAACACAAAGAGACAGATAAGTACATAAGTAAACAAGTAAGTTACTTAGTAACAATTAAAAATTCCTACTGATAAACCTGTCAAAAAAATACCCTCCGAAAATGTGTATGCATCATGAGCTTTAAAAGCGTTTTTCTCGGAAAGGGTTGCTCCTAGCGACATCACTAAGATATACCTTTTTTTAGAAGAAAAGGTAGGAGAATCGATTTTTCTAATCCAAAATGGCATACAGTGTAGCAAAAAAAATTGCTACGATTTAAAGGGGTCGAAATCGTTGCCGCTGACGCCCTCTAGAAACGACAACCAAATGGACCACAAATTTGAATTTGTCATCCCAAAAAAACCCCGTATACGAAATTTCATGAAACTATTTCGAAACAGTCGAAAGATATTGAAGAAAACGCGATTTTTTTTTCAACTTTGACACCTGTATCTCGAAACGAAGCATTTCCGGACCCATGTACATATGAACTTTTTTGCTTAGAATGATGAGTTCTAGCACGCCTTTAATTTTGGCGGATTAGATAAGATTCACCCTGAGGCACCGTCCATACCATTTCGTTGCTCGTATTCGTCTCTCCTTCAGCATTTTGTTTTTGGTCATGTTTTATATCTTTGATCCATTTCCAGAAGAGTTTTTTCCCACAGAATCATTCTGCATTTTCTCTCCTTCCACAGCCATTACTTCCTCTTTACTTATTCACACCGCTTCTTTGTTTCGTAACCTGTACATCTCATACAATCTCGTTTTCTCAGCCTCATTTTTTGCAGCAATCATTACCATGTACGTATCTTTTGTCTTACATATTGCCTTTTTACGGACCTACAGTAGCTCTTCAACATATCCACACGGCACCATTGACAACACAGTTTTTCAAGCTTATTCATGCACTTTCAACGTCAGTGTCTTTTATTTCTTCGTTCCACGTTGTTTCATTCACATTCAACTTTTCACTCACAGCATCTGCGTATTTCATTGTTGCACCATTATTTGCTAGTTTGTTTACTATAGTTCTGGACACTAGCACTATGTTGGCTTTCCTTCTCCAGACCCACTTTTGCCCTAAACACACTCTCGATACAACCAAAAAGTGGTCCGATCCACATTCCGATCCGCACATTACCTTTGTGTCTTTCATCAGGTTTCTAAGTCGTTCATCATATACAATCAAGTTAATCCTACTTTCAGATTCACCACTTTGCCATGTATAGAGGTGCACATTTTTATGTATAAACCACGTATTAGATACAAGAAGGCTTCTCTCCACTCAGATGTTCACCAGGCGTTCACTATTCTCATGGACTCGTTGGTCTCTGAACTTTCCTCTAACGCGTTCAGTATGTTGTCTCTGTATACTCACCCATCCGTTCATATTTCCGACTATCATCACTCTTTCGTTTGGCTTACATACGTTCAACACGTTCTCTACATCATTCCAGACGTTCTCACACTCTTTCTCCATTCACCAGTGTATAGCATGCAATAATAGAAATTTTTGAAACTTCACTCTCATTTTAACCCTACAATACGCGAGGAGAGACCAATTTGTACTATTTAACACATCTTTTCGCTCCTTCACTTATGATCACTCCTGCATCTCCTCTATCTCCACAGCATCCTTTCCTTTGCACTTTGTCTCCGATACACACAGAATATCAAGCTGCCTTTCGTACATTCCATTCGCAATTTCAAATTTTTTACCATACATACCTCTAACATTCCACATACCGGCTCGGGATTCATTCTTTGCACAGCCGTCAGCAACGAGGCATGTTTCGGCCTTGACCGCCCCTTGTATCCAGGTCGATCCGAGGCAATTGTATTGTTCTCTTGAGTAATATCATAGCGGACATACCAGTTACTAGCTAAATCGTGCTCCGGACGATGTAGCATTCCCTACTAACGGTATCGTCCTGCTACTGGACGGTTATTTGCCTACTGCCCCGGCCGTAAGGAGGTAAGAAGTATAGACAGAGTCAAGAAATATATAAATAATAAGGTGTATACTTAATATATGAATATC
This sequence comes from Vesta saturnalis, assembly GCA_036346205.1. Taxonomy (NCBI): domain Eukaryota; kingdom Metazoa; phylum Arthropoda; class Insecta; order Coleoptera; family Lampyridae; genus Vesta; species Vesta saturnalis. Next base: position 287,674 of record JARFJB010001466.1, read on the forward strand.
TAAATGTACATATATACATACACTTTTTTTTACTTACATACTTTTCAATCACATTATGTTTTAATTAGATTGTTCCCTACGCGATTCTTGGTTCTGGTGCGTGCTTCCGGACTTGCTGTTATTTATTTGCGACCAAATGATTTAATTATTTAATTTGGATTCCCGAGTTAGGATTAGTTATTTGTTATTTAACTACATCTATTTGCTTATTGTCGTAAATTGTGATATCTTAAGGTTTCTATTTTTTAAATTTCACTTTTATTTAATTGAAGGGTAATAATAAATAACGATAGTGACCCTGTTAGCCCTCCCGACTTTAATTGCTTACTTTTAGGATTAATTAATTATAATTAAGATTAAATAAAGTAACAAAGGTAAAAGTTAGATTAAATTTTGAATTTGCAGTCAAGGAAAAATATAATAAAGATAATATGTAATATAATGTTACAATTAAACTTAAAATCACATACACTACCAAAATAAAAGGAAAAAAAGAATTAAGTTTTGAATTTGTAATTAAAGAAAATATTCAGGAACTTACCAGATAATCTGCCAACTGTACCTAGAATTCGCACTTCCGGAGGATTTGTTTTTTAATTTACGGCTCTGCTATGTATTGTCCTATCTTTTGTATTTTATATTTGTGTCAATATGCCGACAGAAAAAAGAGGTTCTTTACATAAACATAACAATACGTTTACATAGCTTTCTTCTCATTATGTATAATTTTTTTAGCGTTTTAAATAATGAATAAGTTTTAGGTTACTGCGTGAAATTCAGAACTATTTACTTAAGTTTTATTTATTTGTAACATACATAGTTACATTAAGATTTGTAGTGTGTGAATGTGTGATATTTTAAATTAGAACTATTTACTTACAATGTTTTACATGTTACACACATTTACATATTACATACATCTTAAACATCAATCAGATTATAAAACAAATTTATAAATTATGAAAACGTAGAGAATGTCTGCTATAACAATTCGGTATTCGAATATATTGTAGTCACAGAATGAATAAATTAAACCGCATTGAAAATGTGAAAGCTTTAACCACCTCCACAACTTTATACCGATATTGTAGTGATTAAATTTGGGTAAATGTGCTTATCTGTTGTGACATGTTTAATTTTTACCGTTCGACCCTTAGTGTGTGTTCCGATTTGTCATTTTCAAGGCGATTTAATAATATTTACTGTATTAGAGATTTAGCCAATCCGTACTAAACTATACTTACATTCCATTGTTGGTTTTCAAACACATTTAGCGACGACGATAACAGTAATTGTTACCAAAACGTTTAAAGATTCTAAAGTACAAATATAAATACTCGATTGTTACCTAAAAAGATAAGTATTTTAAATTAGAAATCAAAGGAAATTTCGGCCTTGTTTAACTTAACTGGCGATAGAATGTAGCTGTTAGCTTATAGGAAGTGAAACATGGAAGTAAAAGAGGGCCGGAATATCATTTGGTTGTCTTAACCCTGTGGTTATTTAATCCCATAGTGGGGTGATTGGTAGGATTATACCTACAACTCAACTGCAAGACAATATATACTTAAACTCTTACACACTTACAATAAGAAATGATTTAATAAGATTATCCTTTGTGTTGTCATATTACCATTTTTCTAAACTTCTGCTAACCTAAGTGGTATAAATGACATCTACAGAATATGTGCACTAAAATGCATAGTAGTAAAGATATGGTGAAATAACAGAAGCACACTTTATTCAAGATTTTGTTACACAGCGTTCTGTATCGGTCCATTACCAAACATATTTAAAAGTGCAATAAAAATAAGATTTTAATTAACGCAATGTTTGATCTGGAATCTGCGCCAAAGTGGGGTTTTTATGTGGTAGTTACTCGCCCGTTAAATCTAATGACGTTTTATTTTCATCATGCCTGCCAAAATCTGTTACCTGTTACATCCATTATGAGTTTTAATTTACAATTGTTTACAAACAATAGTGTATATAATAATCCAATCAAAACTATCATATTATTGCGTTCACCGAAGAATAGTGCCCTTAAAAATTTACCTTGTTTCTCATAAATATTTATAGATTCAAATGTAGTTCCAGAGCGTCAAGCGCTACCTTTTAAAATAAGACAATAAGCTTCTACATGTTTTTAGAGAAAACTGTGCATTAATTAGCTGTTAAAATTAAGTGAAAACACTTGTGAAAACAAATGTATCATGAACATTGTTACAAAGGGCATCTCCTACAAAACTTAAAGTACATAGATATTTCTCGCTTAATTATGCATATAAAGCACATACCATTCACAGCAAAAAATTTCACAATTAATTTTTGACAACGACTTCAGATTATTAACATAAACAACGCATTTTAGATTTGTGAATGAAACATCTTTTCAGCAACTTTGACCATTTTTCAAATAATTACTGACATGCGGTTTTATACCGGGCGGTGGAAAGTTCACTCCCAAAGCTTAAAATATTTTATTTATTTTTGTTACGATCGTTTGCTGATCTTTTATTGGTGTTTGCTGGCTATTTTTGTCGCTTGTTGGTTATTGATAGTTTCCAATTAGTTTTTGTTTAATTAGTCGTGTAGTTAACTACCTAAGAGTACATTTTTGTTCTAATCGTTCGTTGATCATTTGTGTTTATTGGCTATTTTTTGTCGTTTCTGATTATTAGTATTTTACCAATAAACTTTTTTAATGTTTAGGCGTGAGGTTAACTACCAAGGTGATCCAGTACCTCCACAATTCGTTAAAAGTTAAGTACCTTCGAAAGACATTGATATTTTTGTCTATAAAATATAGACTCCGATTATTGAATCTTTTAAAGCCAGAATTTTAACGACCACTGACTGTTCAAAAACGAACTAAGAATACACGTGAGTAGATGTACTATACCGATCCTAACTCACTATTGATAATAATAATAATACACCTTCCCATACAGATAGTCCACATCAAGGTCTATAGTTTACAAGGTCAAGATCATCGTACACATTGAATACATCGAAGTATCTTCCTCAAGGTCATCACATTGTCTACGTCTAAGTACATGGTGTTCAAGGTCGCTCACATTGTTTACCTATTCTTCGTACCTTTACCTATTCATCGTACACATTACCTGCATCCAAGCACATTACCTATGTCAAAGTTTTCAAAGGGTCCACGCTGCCTGCGTATATTCTGCCTGCATCAAAGTATATTCTTCAAGGTCATTGAAGTAACTAAATTTGAAAAAGGCACTATAAAAGTTACTAGTTTGGTTTTCAAAGGTCATTGACGCTCCCGTACAGATTGTCCGCTTCAAGGTTACGTGGCAGAAAATGGTTAAGGTCGCTCTCATGTCTACATTGCCTACATCAAAGTATATTCCTCAAGGACATAGAGAGTAACCAGGTTTCAAAAAAGTCACTAGAAAAGCCACCAGATTGGTTTTCAAGGTCAAAGTCACGTACACATTTCAAACATCAAAGTCAATTATAATTTCCAAGGTCAAGGTCGCTCATATTGGTTGCATATCCTTCAAGGTAATCCTTGCACATAGGCGCCCCCTTCCAGGTCTAAGCACCCAAGTACATGGTTTTCAAGGTCAAGGTCGTCATATACATTCCTCAAGGTCATTGAAGTAACTAGATTTGAAAAAGATACTAGAAACGTTACTTAGATTAGTTTTCAAGGTAATTGACGCTCCCCGTACAGATTGTCCACTTCAAGGTCACGTGGTAGGAAATGGTCACTCTCATTGTCAAGGTTCTTAACGTACACACACCCCGCTTCAAGGTCTTCTTAGGATTTTAAGGTATAGGGATCAACCTTCTCGTTTTATCAAGGTCACACGTTCTGGGTTGAATTGGGGGTGTATAGGAGGATGCTCTTCCACCAAGAAATCAAGGTCGATTCTAAATCAAAGTTTGGTGGGAAATTTCAAGGTTAATTAATCTTTTCAAGGTCACGCCCCCATTAATTCTGAAAACTTCAGTGATCTCTGTCTCAATCCCTGGTGTATTATTACAATTGTCAAGGGGTATCAAACAGATTGTTGTCTATGACAAGCATGTGGTCATCAAGCAATTCTTAGAAGTTTAATATGCAAGGTCATGCCCCCAGCAAAGTGGTTCCGTTTCCCAAATACAGATAGACGTTTCCCAAAGACATATAGCCGTTTCCCAAAACACGGGATCTGTTTTCCCCCATTTCAAGGTCACACCTCTGAGAAAAGAGCAAAGGCGATCCATTGTTCTGGTCGAGTTAGGGTAATAATTCCTAAAAATGGATTGTTATCCAGATAGCCCCACCATTTCAGGCTCCATTCTGAGAAATCAATTTTCAAGAACAAAGGCGATCCATTGTTCAAGCAATTCAGCCGACGGTTCAAGGTCATCTAACAAATACAATATTTTAGCAAAACTTGTAATTTATTAACCAGAATATTCATCTATATACAAATAAAAAATCGATTAGGTCAATCCAGCGTGGCCTACTTAAGCGGGATTTCTCCATAACTCCTTACTATTACAAATACGAAAAAATGTCTTATATAGAAGTTGTCCACAGTCATAAACTACACATTTTAAAATTGTTTTCAGAAATTATTTTACGGTTATACCGGAAACTCATGCCAACTTCGTTATTTTAAATAGAACAACCTATATATTACCTCGTTGAATTTAAAGGTCACTTTAATAACCATACTATGGGTCTACGTCGCATTGATTCTGAGTTATTTGACATTTTGTAGAAAAAATGACGTTTGCAGTGCCCCGAAAGCTTTCAATATCTTGAAGACGGATACCGGTAGAGAGATGTGGCTTTCGTTTTTTACTTCCGAAAAGGGTACCGCATCATTCTCAATCATTGCCAAAAATCTTGCTTTTAGAATTCAATAATTCCTATCGCTCCGAAAATAATTTTTTTCAAACATGGATAACTTGATTTTTTTAAATAGAACCACCCATATTTTCTTACATCAGCGGATAGGAAATTAAATTTCCTTTCCATTGATGTAATATTATCGATACTTTGGAGTGATAGTTTTCGAGATATTCACATTTTTATCTAATTTCAGTTTTTATTGCGCATTGCCGCGGTGCTTTGGAAAACGTTTGTCAATTGTTTTAAACAACTGATAAGAAGTCTTGCTTTTAGAATTCAATCATTTCTATCGCTCCGAAAATAACTTTTTTCAAACATGGATAACTTGATTTTTTTAATGCACAAGAAATAAACAATAAATACTCAAGAATTAAGAACACAAAACTCAAAAGAAATACACAAGAAATACATAAGGAATGAACAATAAATACATAAGGATTGCACAAGTAATACAAAATAATTACTTAAGGCTTACACAAGAAATAGAGAAGAAATGCACAAGAAATACACAATAAATACATAAGGAACGATCAATAAATACATAAGGACAATTACTTAACGATTACAGAAGATATACAAAAGGAATGCACAAGAAATACAGGTTATCGTCTTGACACGTTCCATGGTTTGATGCTGCACGCGTCCGGTGTTTGTAAAACGTTGTAAGAGCTTTTGAAAGGCCGTTTCTCGGGGAAGTCTTCGTTCAGGATACCGTACCGCATAAATCCTTGACGCTAGTAACGCATTTCTTTGGCATTCTCCAGAATGAAAGTTATGTTGATCAACTCTGCGTCAGACAACAACACTTTAATGGAAATGTCTTGTAGAAACACTTAAACTAATACACAAGACAGCAAAGCACAACAGAAGCTCGAGAAACTGACGTTTCTTATCAGTTGTTTAAAACAATTGACAAACATTTTCCAAAGCACCGCGGCAATGCGCAATAAAAACTGAAATTAGATAAAAATGTGAATATCTCGAAAAAATATCACTCCAAAATATCGATAATGTTACATCAATGGAAAGGAAATTTAATTTCCTATCGGCTGATGTAAGAAAATATGGGTGGTTCTATTTAAAAAAAATCAAGTTATCCATGTTTGAAAAAAATTATTTTCGGAGCGATAGAAATTATTGAATTCTAAAAGCAAGATTTTTAGCAATGAATGAGAATGATGCGGTACCCTTTTCGGAAGTAAAAAACGAAAGCCACATCTCTCTACCTGTACCCGTCTTCGAGATATTGGAAGTTTTCGGAGGCACTGCATACGTCATTTTTTCTACGAAATGTCAAATAACTCAGAAGCAATGCGACGTAGACCCATAGTATGGTTATTAAAGTGACCTTTAAATTCAACGAGGAATTCAAAAATGCAATACTGTATAGGTTGTTCTATTTAAAATAACGAAGTTGGCATGAGTTTCCGGTATAACCGGAAGTTCGCCATTTCTGAAAATAATTTTAAAACGTGTAGTTTATGACTGTGGACAACTTTTACATAAGCCATTTTTTGTATTTGTAATAGTAAGGGAGTTATGGAGAAGACTCCCGCTTAAGTGGGCCACCCTGTATACATATTACAGGAAGTTTGACGCACTGTCGCTTAACACATAAAAACACAAATTAAAATCTTTTAGTTATACTGTTACGTAAACCTAAATTTCAAGGTCAATTCCAAGAAATCTATGTTCAAGGTTAAAGGTGATCCGAACTTATCCGACCTTACCTGACCACCTGTAGGGCTATCAAGTAGATTGTCGATGGATAAAATGTATTGCTATCAATTTTCAAGCTCATAAGTCCTAGAAATCACCTACAGGGGTATCCCGATGTATAGCCAAATGTATATAGAGGATCCTCTTCAAGGTCACGTATACTATAGGATCCACTTTCTTGTTTTCAAGGCCATTGCGTACACACATTGCATGCGTATATTCTTCAAGACTACGTGTAGTGATCCACTTAGTAATTTATTAAGGAAAAACCCGCAAGTGCATTAGGTCAAGACCACGTACAGCGAAATAAGCATGGCTTTTCGTGGGTGAATACCAAGGTCACCTGTAGTTTCCAGCTACCCCAACCATTTAAATGTCAAGGTCACAATTCTGAGAAAATAGAATTTTCATGGTCAAAGGTGATAAAGTCAAGCCATTCAAGGTTTTTTATTGGATCTGTGTCTGCATATCCAGCATCAGTCTCAAAGAAGGCGTAGGTTGATTCTAGACGAATTTGTCAAGATCAGGCTAATTTTGTCCAAGTCAAGACCATGTGTCAATTCCTAGAAATCAATGGCGACCTGAAGGGGTATCCCGATCCCGATAGTAATAAAGGGCAAATCTTGGTGGGACATTTTCACAAAGCAATTCCTGCCATCGCTTCAAGGTCAAAGTTTATTCTTAGAATTGTCATTGAAGGTGTGAGTGACTCTTGATGGTAACGCCCTTTTGGCGGGAAACAATTCTTGACGTAGTCTAGGTCACCAAGCAAATTGTCAAGGCCACACTGTTCAAAAAATTCTTTTGTATAAGTCTTAGAAGTTATTACAATTGCAAGAAACCAATGTTCAAGGTTGTCTGCGGCGATATTTTTAGAAATTAATTCCCAAGGGTAACCGTAGGTGTATTCTTGGAGTGGGTCAAGTTCATTGAAGGTGTGGGTCATCCATTGAAATTTTGCAAGGTAACGCCCTTTTGACAAGAAATTTTCAAGGTCACCAAACAATTCTTAGAATTTAGTGGAGTCAGAGTCATGTGTCAATTCCTAGAAATCGATTTTCAAGGTCACACGCACGGGTATCATATTACAATTCAAACAGATTGTTTTCTATGCTAAAGTAGGTTCAAGACTAAATGGAGTCAAGGTCAAAATTTACTGGTATCAGTTGTCAAGATCACCTGCAGTGGTATCATAGTTCATAGAATGACAGATTGTTATCTATGCTAAAAGTAGGTCAAGGTTAAATGGGTCTTACATTAGCAAAGTGCTCTTCAAGCTCAAATCTAAAAATAGAAATTAGATGGTCATCAGCAAGGGAGGGGGGTAGATGTAGAAGTGGTTAAGGTGTTTAAGCAGTAATGTGCAAATAAAATTGATTCTATATGTGGATGTGCTACGCTGCTGAATCATGGACCAAAGAGGTAATACACATACAGCCGTGGAACGTTTACTCCAACAATTGATGACATTGGCATTTGATGCTAATCATGAGGCAGTATATGGTTTAGGACGCTTTTATACGGAAGAAGACGGTCATGCACTTGCAAAGAAATATGAAAATGGTGTAAAAATATATGAAAAGTAATTAAAGGGTCGATATTGTTTGACTTGTTTAATACACAAGTTAAGTGTGGCACAACTATAAGAGTTCACTCTAGATTTGAAGGAATGGGAAGGTGGGAATACCAGTGAAGATGAAAAGAGGGAAGAAGGGGAATATGAAGGGCAGTAGTCAGTTACTAATTATATTTTCTCGATTAAAAAAAGATGTATAATTAAAAATAAAGACCTTAATTATTGTTGTTGTGAATATATAGTGTTATTTTGCATATACAAAGGATGTGTTCATGAGTAGTCTGGGTGCAATCGGAAAAAATAACAAACAGCAGTCACTAGCCATATGTAAACATGATTTAACTAGAATCATTTCATATTTATCGTCGGAGTAGGAAAAATGAGCCTAATTGACATAATATATGGGATGTTCGCGTCAAAGGGAAACTTATGCATCGAATTGCGTGATTCAATTAAAGTACATGCAAGATATAAATGCTAAGTATAATATTAATTCACATAGTATGGAAATATTGTACTATCATCATGCTTCTCTAATGTATAGCATTTACTAAAAATATAGTTTTTGTGATGATAATTTAGGTATAAATACCCCACCCTATCCATCTAGGTCAAAAACGTTAGCATTCCTTGGAGGTTAAATTCTTTAAAATAGCAAATAAGCGTTCCCATTGCTCAATTCTACCAATAGAATCAGTACATGGAAACAAGAAGAATGATGGGGTTGCTAATATCAAGGTTCTTGTATTGACTCAATTGTTTGTAATAAAAAGATTATGCTTACGTGCGCTCATACTACTGTCCTAACCGCCAGGATGAGGTAGTCTCCCCGAGAACCAGATCTGGTCCCCAAAGACAGATAACCGTAATGCAGTCCCTGTACTGGAGTCCCGTAAAAATTTTAGTACTGATTCGTCTAACCAACAAAATTGAGTAAAGGGCATATAGGAGAGTCAAAAAAAGTTGAGTAGACATCACCATATTCTGGACCAGGTTTTTTTGACTCCATTTTTAAAATGGCCGACACAAATTTGATTGTGCATATATTTCTGCTCCTGTGATAGTCATATTCATCATTTAGGTGTCTAAATATATGTTTTTAAGGACAAAGAATGGATTAAGATGGTTTGCGAAGTTAACTGAACGGCATTTTCCAAAATAGACGACAACGATTTTCTTATGCTTACATTTCTGCTCCTTTGGCAGTCAGCAAGTTATTTTGGATTTTACATAAAAAATTTGATCAAAGCTGGAGTATAATAATTCATTTGGAAAGTATTACTTACACTACAAAATATACAATAATTATATTTACACAAAACTGAGTGCGAAATTTATACACTTTCTTCTCTTTTACATTACTCACCGCATTTGCAATATTCAGTGCATGTCAAATATTGCAATCTACATTTACACCTACTAGTAGCACATGTTGTACAACTGCACTGTATTAACAGTTCAGAAGGCAGTTTGCTAAGGACACACAGGCTTCAGCACACCATTTGCATCTTTTTACCATCCGTCTTTCTCTTTCACCTTCTTTAAGTGACTGTTCAAAATGTAGCTGTCAAACACAAAATCTACTCATTTAATTCCCTTGTATTAGTCCACACTTGATCAAATATATTTTTAAAAGTTAGTATATCCTTAGCTCTGAGTTGTCGAATTTGAGACATAAAATCAACTATGACAGCAGTATCCATGACATCACGCTGTTGAAAACAGTATTACGTCTGATCGAGTTTCTTCTCTAGTTCAGTCAATAGTACATACTTTAGAGGTTTACTCATGTTGCCACAAGTACTATCCTCTTGCTTTAGCTATGTGAATACTTCTATCAGTGTTGTCTTTGATTTCACAACTGGAACTACTATTTTCCTCTTCATTGTTGGAAGATATACCTTTGTGGTAATGTCAGAAAGTTTTGAAGTTTTATTTACAAAACGATCATTTCTGAATGGCTCATATCCATCTTGTCCATTCTCTTACACTTTCAACAGACGGCAAGCATTTTCCCTAGGTACACATTTTATGAAGCTGTGTCATACTGGATGTTTTCATACGGATTGCCTCTAGAGGTCATAAATTCACAGAGTACATTAACACATATGAACATGTTGGTACTCAAGTTTCCTCACAATTCATGATGAAGGGTTACCTCACTGTTATACCTTTGATATACCTGATATACCTTTGTGGTAATGTCAGAAAGTTTTGAAGTTTTATTTACAAAACGATCATTTCTGAATGGCTCATATCCATCTTGTCCATTCTCTTACACTTTCAACAGACGGCAAGCATTTTCCCTAGGTACACATTTTATGAAGCTGTGTCATACTGGATGTTTTCATACGGATTGCCTCTAGAGGTCATAAATTCACAGAGTACATTAACACATATGAACATGTTGGTACTCAAGTTTCCTGACAATTCATGATGAAGGGTTACCTCACTGTTACCAGTACCATCAGCACCAAGTATTTCTCGGAAACAGTTGCTTATGCCTAGCACCTCGTGATACACCAACTCCCATTCTGTCACATACATTTGTTGCCTTGTATGCCCTATTATCCCCTTGGATCTCTTTTGAGATCGTTGGATAGTTTGTTCTAATTTCATGTCTGGTGAAACTGCACTAAATGGTCGTTTGGTTTGTCTAACTGCAAAATGACCTGCTCTAAATTTCTGATACGCTTCAGGATGCTTTTCGCTAACCATCTCATTTTTTCCAGGTACCACGATTCATATCGTAAATAGTTTATACTGTCAAATTCACGGAACACAGGTAGAAGTTTTGAATAGCTTGAATGTGGCTATCCCAATCACCACTTATGTCAGCTGCTATAAGAAACTTCAACAAGTTTACAACATAAAGGAATGTATTCCAGTACCTACACATTTCGGACTTCATAGCACAATCACTACTGAATTTCTGGAAGTCTTTGTACAAAACTTCTACTGATCCTAAAAGTTCATTTTAAACTCGCTGGAACTTGTATTCACATTCTTATTTGAAATAATTAGTTTTAATTTCTGAGCATTGTTTGGAACTACATTTCCAAAATGCTGACCATTTCATCTTCATTATAGCTTCTTCAAGAATCACCAAGCCCTTAAATGATCTGACATAGTGGGTTCCATTCATTACTGATTCGGCTGTTTTCCTCCAAACACCTTGCACTCAATTAGTGCTTCCTTTGGACCACTTCCTTGTAGAAACTTTACAATATTGTGCATGACAACTTTTGCACAATGGAAGTTTCCAATCATGGAAATTGTATCAGGAAATTCAGATGGCCTACTTATCATAATATCAGCAATGATATGGAATACACCTTCATCTGAGAACACTGGTAAAGCTTGTTATTTCAACTGCGAGCAAATATTCTGCAAACTTTTCAATGCTAGAAATACTGTTGCATGCTCGGTAACTGGTTTAGGATGGAAGAAATCACACATGCATGAGTGGTGGTGTTGCAGTTGAAATCAGAGAACGACACACAGCCCATGTTGGAACAATTATATTATTAGTGCTTTCTTCAGATATGCCATGTTTAATTAAACTGATGGCAAACTCAGTTTCAGTTTGAAACTTCCGGGAAACCATGGTTTGCTAACTGGACTCTTGTAATGTAGGACCCTTTGACTTGGTAATTCCTTTTGTAAATAGTGGCTTCGTTGGATTAAATTAGTTTCAGATACCTTTGGCTTGACTGGCAATTTGGTGCTATCAGGACATGCTTGAAATAGAACACTGACTGTGTCATGTACATCATGAGTACCTGAGATACTTGAAGTATCTCTATGGTCAAAATTGTCAATGGTTGCGATAGTAAAGTTGTCAGTATCAAAATGGCTTGGCAAATGTGTGTTACCATTTCCACTTACTTGTATACCATAGGCTGCTAAGTGTTGTCTTTTACGCAACACTTCATTGTAGCTCACAGAAACTAATGCTCTATTCATACAAGTAATTAACTCTCGACTTTTACACTTATCATCAATGGTATGACCAACCATAAGATGCAAAGGTGTTTGCTTTATGCCGCTATGAATTGAGTAATACAACATCTGGTATATTACTTTAGCAGCTACAGCCATTTTTCTATCATGATAGGTTGCACCATGTTCAACATCACATTCGTCATCTTCATCTTGTGTGTCTATTGCGGACTGATCTGTGCTGAAATCTTTTTCATTTGTAGTATTTGATAACAGCAGACCTTTGATAATGATTAAAAATGCTGACAAAAATCTCTTTTGCAGCAGCTTTGATGTTATTTACTTTCCGGATGCGTTTGACTATTTCATCAATCGCTATTTTTGATGAGAAAACCATTAATAACTCATATTTACTATCAGATGAACTGAAGCTTATTTCATCCTCACAATGTCTTTGCAGTCTTAGTTTTACTTCATTGATTCTAATTACATTTCCACTAGCCAATTCATTTAACCATTCACGGATTTCCGTTAGTGTGAAGTCATATCCTTCCTTAAGCTTAGGACCTATAGTTTCCAATGCCACATCTTTTGGTGAAATAGTTTTCCGTTCTTTAACACTTGTCATAGCACATTCATATTTCCTTAAATATGCTTCCAAACAAACTTTGTGGTACATTAAATCAGCACCAAAGACTTGAGTATCTGATTCTAGATCTGCCACACGAGTATACACATCATCTTGAAAATAGATTGCTGCAGATAAAAAAATTTTTGCTCGTCCAGTTTCACTTACACGAAATTTTTCCCTGACACCATTATGACTTTGATGCCCACAGACAATACATCGAATATGTGTTGGGTGCACCATTGATGAAGGAGGCTCTCGTGGTACAACAGATGATCTTGTTTTCCTGGAGATTTCTTCATTGGCATGTTTATCTTCACTTTCTAACACCTCACTATTAGCATTTGCTGCTGCTATTTTTTCGAGAGATTTTTTTAAAGTATACTTTTTATAGCGCTGGTTTGTCACATGATACATAAACACAACATCAGAAGCGACACTTTTCAGCAACTATGTCATCCCTTATAGCTGCTGTTTCTTGTACTCTTTTCTTCCATTAACTGTGGTAACAGTCTTGTTACTGTCTACAGCTTGACAGATAACGCACTTCTCCATGTCAAACAAAATATTTGGTTTTTCTTGGTGAACAGTTGCCAGTCTCATTCCCATCCTTTGTTGATCATCCATTTGCATCAGTGTTAGTTTAACTATAAAAAAAATTAATAAAGACAAACTCAGTCAACTAAAAATTCCAAATAAACAAAAATTAATTGCTTGAAGTAAGTTATTTTCTGACTGCAGTAGTAGAGGAGTCCTGTAAAACGTTTAGTACTATTTTCCTTAAGAAATAGCTATCAAGGAACTTCACACACCATCTTAATGGATTCCTTGTCCTAAAAACATATATTCAGACACCTAAATGATGAATATGACTGTCACAGGAGCTGAAATGTAAGCACAAGAAAATCGGTGTCGGCCATTTTGGAAAATGACGTCCGGTTACCTTCACAAACCATCTGAATCGATTCCTTGTCATATAATTAGACACCTAAATGATGAATATGACTGTCACATGAGCAGAAATATATGCACAGTCAAATTCGTGTCGGCTATATTAGAAAATGGCGTCTAAAAAACCTGGTCCAGAATATGGTGATGTCTACCTAACTTTTTTTGACTCCCCTATATGTCCTTTACTCAACTCGTTTGTTAGACAAAAGTTAAAATACACGTTATTTTTACTAAATGGGTGCAAATGAATATCAAAAACTTATACATAAAACATCTAAAATTAGGATTAAAATTAATAATCTTCTGTGTAGATAAAATGAATTTTAGAAGCGTAACGTAAATGAACGAAATTTATTACATTAAAGTTCACATTTGACTTGTCTATGACTGGCTTTAATCAGTCGTAAATCAGATTGACAGGTCCAATTTATTTATATTTGGTCTTTATTCCATCAAGCGAATTCTAACTTATTTTCTAAAAAGCTTGAAATCAGTTAGTCCAATTCAGTTCATTAGGTTTCCGTAGGTTCCAAGTAAAGAATAATTATTGACATTTTAAGAGATGCTGCATAAATTACCCGGCTTAATTTTGAAATTTAAAATGGTGAAATTAGAATACTTTCCTTAAGGCATAAATTAAAAATAATCTCTTGTGTAAAAGAAAAAAGTTAAACCGTATAGTTACTTTAGCTCCGCTTTTTATTATATTCTGAAAAATTGTGAAAGTTATCTGTATACCGTAATTGTGTTAATTCAGCAAATTATTTATTTAAAATTTAAATTGTACTCTACTTCAATTCACCATTTTAAGTAATTTATAAAACATATTTGTTTATTATACATTTAATGTTTTAATGGATTTATTGTAATGTTCTGTGATGGATACAGAAATTCTAGGGTGCTGCATGTTGTTGTAAATGCTTTTCAATGAAAAAATTTACTCGTATAAACTCGTCAAAGTATCGTTAATTGAAAATCCATTAGCAAGTATACAAAAGTTGTACAGATTTAATTTATATTTTTCTAATTAAGTGCATACTCTAGATTAATATATGTATTTCGGTTTTGTTGTGTGAGTCTTAAAAGTAACACTTTTTTTCAGTTCTTAAATATTAAGTGGTTACTACCCACAACTTTTGACATTGATGCGTCCTTATGATTTATTTCTTTTCGTTATAATAATAATAATAATTTTTTTTTATTTTATTTATTTGTTTCTCATTATTTCGTACATTGTAAGGTCCAACTAAGTCAGAAGGCTTAACAGTTGGTCCCTTATTACTATCATACCTACATAGTTCTTTTTTTTTACATTTTTAGCTATTTACTATTCTAATGCTTATTTTAATATTAAAATCATTATTACTAAAAGTTACATGCATAATACTTTGTTCATTTCTTATTTCTACACTGTCTGTTGTAACCACTGTTTTGTTTCCTTTTTAAATAAACTTACTCTATTTACACATAGTGCACTTGGTATTTGGTTAAATAGTAATGGTATTCAGCACTTTAATGTTTTGTTTCCATAGTTACTATAATAATATGGCACTATAAAGTTTCTACTGCGCGTTGAGTATGTGTGTTCAATTAAATTTTTGTACTCACTGCTTGCAAAGTGGTCTTTTAGACGGAGGTATTTATAAAAGCCCGTTGGAGTTAAAGTTTCACATTTTTGTAATAATTCTGTTTTATTTAGACCGTTATTCTTAAGTATTACTTTTAATATTCTGTATTCTAAGGACTACAATTTTTTAATGTGTGTAGCATCCGCAACTCCCCTTGTTGGTATACCATACCTTATAATTGATTCTGCTAAGGTCTTGTACCGGGTGGCATATTCAGTAACAGCCGACGCGTTAGATATCCGAAATGCTTTCGGCGGCGACAGTAATAGCAGACGGTCTAGATCTGCTGTATCTTACATTGAGGTAATTTCCAAATAGATAATACTGGTGGCAAAAACTATATTGCTTTCTCATCTTAAACAAAGGTAGTTTAGTGATTTATTTATTTATTCATAGAATAGTTATTTATGATACAAGTGTGTGAAAGCTGACATGTGTATCATACAATATTTTATCTATGACCTAATTAGAAAGAAATTTTATTCGGTCAACTTTGTCAAATTTACATTAATTGTCAAATTTATACAATTATTAATGTTACTAATTATTACATTCGGAATATTTTCTTTTCTTCTTTGTACACTACTTCTTTCACAATAGTGTGTGTTTGGGATGTCGATGGCTGAGTTTGCTGTTGTTGATTTTCTATTCCAAAGATTCTTCTGGTTGTTTGTTTTTTATTTTGGAGGGAATTTTCGACATAACCCTCTGCAACGGTGGAGGATTTCCATCCTCCATGCCGTTTAATTGTAGAAATATCTGCACCCGAGTCTGCTAATAAGGAAGCAGATGAACGCCTGAAGCTATGTCCTGTATAGCCATTAGGATCAGTTAGATTGAGAAATTTAGCAATTAGAGAAGGTATTTTGCCAAATTGATTAATACCTACGGGCTGTTTTGTACACTTATTAATTTTATAAAAGACGAAATATCGTTTGTGATCCGTTACCGCTGGACGCAAAGAAACATACTTTCGATAGATTTGTAAAAAACTTGGAATTTTATCCTTGTTGTCAACAACAGTAAAAGTTCTAGGTATTTTATTTTTGCATTCCCGGATAGTTATTATTAAAGCTGTTTCTGCATCGTGAATATCATCTATTGGAATCTCTGCCAACTCTTGACGACGGTATGCTCCAGAAATTCCAAATAGTGCCACAATCTAGAAAGTTATTTTATAAATACACTTAATCAATTAAAATTTATAATTTTTTACTTTCATCAATAGAAATTGGTTATCTGGAGCTTCGTAGATAAATTTTTCAATTTCTTGTAGAGTGAATATTTTTGATTTTTTCGGTTTATAATTTTCTGATGTACGTTTTAAAAAGGCAATCAGTTTTGTAAACTTGCTTATATCGATGCTCTTATTTATGTTGAAAGTCGCCTTGAGCATCGAATAATGTGACCACAAGGTCGAAGCCTTGGAAGTATTGGACTTCTCCGAAAAGTAAGCGATGAAGACGTTTTCTGTATAATTTCTTACGTTCTTTCTGTTACACCAATCTAAGAAATCCTTGTACGTATTCATATATAACTTTTTAGAGTTAACGGGTAACAAGTTTGAAGTTATGTTATTGGATGCTTCTGCGATTTCTGGAGGTGTCCTTAATAATTCTTCATCCATAACAATCTCTGACATATTTGGTAACGAGTTTGAGTTGTTTCTGCCTTGAGTGATTTCTACAAATTCTTCTTCATCCATAATGATCTCTCTAAATAATTAAAATTTGGGTTAAAATAGCATTGAATTGAGAATAAAATTAGCCGTTTCTCACTAACAGGACTGACAAATTGTAATTTAGAGTCTTCACAATTCACAATTGACAAATAACTTTTGTTTTGTTTGTTGTCGTTTGGCGTCGTTGATCAACAGAAATTATTTAATAATGATAGTCCCATTTAATTTACATTGCTCATTTACACACGATTTAATTCGTTTACGCACAATTTATTAAATGTAGCTCTTTACACATGAAAACTTATCAATTAAATTTTTCATTATAGGGTTGTCATAGATAAAATATTTAAAGACACAAAATCACTGATTAATAAGTGATTAAAAAAACAAAGCAACACAAAATAAAAATCAGTTCTTAGACTTATTTTCACCTACGCCTATATTCCTATGAACACATTCTTGTATAGAATGGGGTGCTTTGGACTTTCTCTTTACTAAGCTTTTCACCTTTCTACCATCGCGGATTTTCTTCTAGAAACACTTGTTGGTTGCACACTTATCATTTTTGCTTTTCTTACACCGAGACGTTTAAGTTTGTGAGTTGTTCCATGGTATTTAAATCAATTATGTAATCCTGATAGGAATTAGTACTTTTAGCGTACTTTTGCCTGTTTTTTAAGAAAGTGGAAATTGCTGGATAAAAGGCTATTGGATCATTATCAAGATGTGTCAATATTTCATCAGAAAATGATTTCCAATCTTCCTGTAACTCATTAAGTTCTTTATTCGTAGGAACATTGACATTTCTCATACATGCGGAACTTCCACTCGCTTCATCTATTGAACTGGATGCATTATCAGTACTGGGAAATATTTGTGTAAGCTGGCTTGTAGTTAAAATGTTGACGCCGTCTCCTTGAAGTGGGAGAAATATTTCAGGATTTGAATTTTCACCACATGCTACTTCATAAAGCCTATATTTCATATCAAGGGATAAAGTGTTCATACAAGAAATAATATTTTCTTTTTTCGCTATAGCACCCTGATGCTTGTAGCGTTTTCCATTATATTCCACATAAGAAGTGCACTTGCAAGACAGTATATCAACTATGTATTAACATTTTTATCCTTGGAAAGGTTACGCTAAACTCCAACTCACCGCTTTTGACAATATTTGATAGTAAAACATCTTTATCATCTTGAGTATATCGTAATTTTGTAGATTTTGATACTCTATTTAAAACCACACCTAGAAGCCTTTGTTTATAATAACATTCAAAATTATTTATTATAAAATCAGAGAGCTGTGTTAAATTGAAGGCCTTAGTTCTCTCTAAAGCTATATCTTTCAGCAACCAAAATGTGACCTCAATATAATTATTTGTGTTGGTTCCTCGAATCATTAAGTTACGTCTGTAAAATAAGCACCATAACTCAATTCGTTCTAACATTGATGCCACATATTCAGTATATTTTGGATATTTAGAAAATTGTTCGAACTGCTTTTTTGCATTATTTAATTCTTCTTCTGTTTGTGAGATGAGAATATTACGAAATATTGCGTATACTTTTTGAGTGTCCTCTTTTGGAATTACATTTTTTGGAGTTTTAATCCAATTCCAACACGCCTTTAAAACATGAAATGAGCATAAAAGCAAGGTAAAATCTGGCCAAAATGATTTTAGGACATTACGCTCACCTAAATCGTCATCAGTTATTATGACTGAAGGACCTACCTTAATGGGCAGGATTTCAAATAGAGCAACTACACCCAAGCGGAAAACATCTGCCTTTTGACTGCTACTTAATATACACCCTATAGGAATACCACCAGCTGCTGACTGCGTCAAAAAGAAATATACCTTATGGTCTTGCACATCGCAGGTTTCCTGACGCATCCACAAACATAATTTCGGAAGCTTGTGGCAACTTTGATGCTCTTTGCATTAAATGAGTGCAAATCGCAACACAATAATCACCTTCCTGACAATTAATTTTACATAAAGTGTTATTGGTTTCAAAAGCTACTTTAAGACAAATTTCCAACTGTGGTAGCATACCTTCGCCTGTACGAGGTCCGTAGTTATCCTTAAAATGTTTCCTCCAATGCGTTTGAACATCAGTTTTTGTAGGAATGTTATGTCTAGGTGATTTTCGTATTCGTAACCTAGTTCTCCCATCATATTCATACAAAAAGTATGGTAAGCTGAACTAACGAAATGGCCCTTTTCAAATAATTTTAAAATATTTTTTTTGGTTTCCGGACCCAAAGGTATTTCGCTTAGATTATCTACGCACAGAAGTCTGTGATTGTACAAATTTTTAAATTGATTTACACATGGCAGGAAGTAAAGGATCCGAAATGGTTGATTTTGCTCCTGGGATAAACTTTTTTATGGTAATAATTAATTTTGCAGGACAATTTAAATTTCGGGTCTTTTTCTTTCCTTCTGCAACATCAGTCTTAGTTTTTCTATAGCATTTGTATATTATTTTAAATATATTTCGTGCCTGCTTTGTATGTTTACCCAACCATGTTTTTTCGATAGTCCATGTCTCTTTTTTTAAACTTTCTAGCTTATGTATCCAGTCCTACTAAATCAATTAGACAAGTTAAAAATGTAAAGATAAATACTCATATTAATGTATTAATATTGTAATTTAAATTAACCTTTTAGTTCCTGACCCCATTTATAATAATTGATATTTTACTATTATTTTGGTATATGTTACTGTTCCTTGAGTAAATGACAACATTTCGTTGGAATTAGAAAATTCTGAGTTTCAGTTTCCTTGTATTGCTATGTTCCCAAAATGGGAACGTTGGGGTGTCATTTACAATTTCTTGCCAAACACCAAACGTTGAAGTACCTATAATAAAATTCACAAATCTAATATTGGAACTTTTACTTTCGATAGAAATTTTACATGTTATTCATTTTATAATTTTTGAAGATTACTTTTTATGGTATGACTCAGAACAGAAACTTTTATGTAAGCGTTTTTCACATTTTTCACATTTGAGGCGAGTGTTATTTCCGCAAATCACACACCTTCCTTGTTTAGTTGATATAAGGAAATGGTTCACATTGTCGTACCTGATACCTTGAACAACTGGAGCAGTTGGTCCTCCCAAGCGATGTCGTGATACCATTTGAACCTTCAGCAAAGACATTGCAACAGAACGACGAAAAGATAAGTGTGTAACTTTCTGTTCTGGGTGAAGATACGTATAAAATCGGAAAGCGCCAACAATCGCCATTGGCGAACAGATTCCACCACCAGCTCTTTGATCTTAGACGAGGCCTATAACTAGAAAGCATACGATCCAATAGGTCTACGCCACCCATTCCCTGATTATACTTCTTGATCATAAGAGGTTGAGGAAGTTCCTTGTTATTTTCTTTCTTGACTCTACGTTTGCATTTTTGTATTGGAGTCACACAATGGTGATTACTAGCTAGTGTAACGATGGAATTATCATTCCATCGAACACAAGCAACTATCCCGTCAGATCGAAAGTCATAAGCACCACGCCCTTTTTTCTTCATTTCCCTTGCAGGAAGCAGCGGACATTTGATTCTATTTTCACGTACAGTTCCACAAGCACGTATTCCTCGGTCTGCTAAATCACTTAGTAATTGATAATTTGTAAAGAAATTGTCAAAATACCCAACATGTAATGAATGTTCTTAAATAATAGACAGCATCTTGTCAACAACTTGGTAACCCAAAGGCCTTGTATCTACTTCTCCATTATTTTTCCGCAGTAGATGTCGAAATTGTATGGGTAACCATCTGAGCTACAAAGTGCCCACAACTTGAAGCCAAATCGTATGGGTTTATTTCTTATAAACATCTTTGACGAGTGGTGGCTGTGGTAGGGTATCATCTGTTCGTCGATGCTCAATGTCTGATGAAATACACCGAACTGTTGGAAATTTTGGCGCAAACTTTCATACAAAGGTTCGACTTTTGCGACTTTTGTGGCAGACAAATTATTGTTATCAGCCAGGTGAAAGTACCGTTTGATTGTTTGAAATGCGTCCCTGCTCATGGTTTTGAGAATATCGGTGCTTGTAAATCTTCTGAAGTGGACCAGTAATCTTTTTCGCCGGGAGGTTATGATAGCCACTCACTAAGAGCAATCCCAAAACTGACGAATTTCTTGATCTGTTGTTTTGAAGTTGTTATTTTATCTCTATTTGCATAAAGGTTTGTCTGAATAACAATTGATACCATTTCAGGCGTGAAAAAAGATTAAATATTTCATATTCTGTCTTCAGCATATGTTCGCTACCAACTTTATTGGGCTTACTTGGTTCAGTATTTAGGAATACATCATCTGTCTTCTTGCACTTTGGAAGGTCTAGAGTACGCGAATGTATGGGAAGTGGTTCTTCTTCAACATCTGAACTTTCTGAATCACTATATTCCGCCACGTGAATTTCAAGTTCACCTGCTACATCTGATGGCATGGCTCTTGTGTCCAGGTCATTTTCATCAATATCCTCATCGTCGCTTTCAATATTACGGTTGCCAGCCTCTGGAAATATGACTATGTCCAAGTTTTTGTGGATGTTGATGCTACATCCTCTGTAGCATCGGAAAGGTATCTATACCTTTGCAATACACCGGATTTCTTCCTGAAAACGAAAAGAATGCAATTATATACTTATAATAATATATATAATTATATAAGTGGATGCATTTTCAAAGATATAACTTACCGGTAGAAAGTAGAAGTATCCATAACAATTTTCTGTACACCACACTAACATAAACTATTATTATAATACGTATCACAATATATTCTGCAAGCAACGTGGTTATTTATAAGCAACGTAAGTGTGACTGACTCAAACTGCGTTCACTTGCATAGAAATTCATACTCAGGTAAGAGGGGGTAATCCACGCCCCAACGTTCCCATTTAGGGAACATAACAAAGAATGCAAATTTTTTACGACCAAACAATTAAATTCAAAGAAAATTCTTACTGCAAATCACAATAGGGGATCAACCTTCACTAGAAGTGAAAAATCTTGTATAAAATATGATTTCATTGCACAATAATTTTGATAAGCAAAACTTATTTTTCCAAAATTTTACATAATTTAAAACCTTATAAACTATAAACCATGTACGATAATTGAAAATTAAAAAGATATTCCTGTATTTTGAACACTATTAAATAATAATTATCAAAAATTTACGTTTCATTGCATTATTTTAAATATTTTACAATGCTTTATAAAATGTTCCCAAAAAGGAACGTTGGGAATTAAAAGGTTAAAAAATCTCAAACCAGAATATCGAAACTGACAAAAAATCACAACATTTTTACAAAGGATTGAATATTAGACTTTTACCCAGACCCTATTCAAGATATTTATTTATATAACCTTAATATTTAAAAGCAAAGCAATATTTTTTTATGAAAAATGTTTTTTTTTTATTTTTAAAATTGTTATTAAAATTTGTGATTATAAAATGAGTAAAACGGCTTTGTGTGTACTAATACTAAGTAGATACTAACTAAACGGCTATCGGACTACGAAGCGAGTACTAACACCCAATCTAGAGACAGTTTGGCGACACTAATCATATTATTAAATTTACAATACAATTTCGTAAAAATAGTTGTTTTATTACCGTATCTTACTATTACTTCACCGTATCTTTACCAACACAAACACATCAAATTCCTGCGATAACGTTCTGCAATTTAAGCTTGAATTTGAACTACGAAGTGCCCTTAACTCTCTTTAAATTAAGACTTTTACTTTTATGTTAACACCAAAACTTACCTCAACATCGGCTTTTGATTTTAAATTACACCTAACGATATTCTTATCATCAAATTGCTTGTAATTATAATTATCTGGTAACAAATCCATTTTTATTCGTTATAGGTAGGCATCAAAAGCAAAACTATGCAACAAAATATATCAGCTCTTAGACTTGACAAAACATGACTGATTACGTAGTACGTCTGCTGTGAAAAGTCGAACAATCGCAGAGTGTCTGCTATTGCTAAAAATCCGAAAACACCCCATTCGCTGTCGGAAGTCTAGCGCGTCGGCTGTTACTGAATATGCTACCGGGTGAGCAAATGAAAACGGCCGTCGGCTATATCTTCAGATCTCATTATATTACAGCTTTGGAAAAAACAATTTATAACAAAAGTAGCCTCGAGAAACACCTTGAAATTATTTCTACAATTGTAGGTCCACCGCTAGAGGACGTAATTGAATTCCAAAATTTTACAAAGCCAAATTTTACAAAATTTGTCTAATTAAATGGTATTATAAATGCGATAATAAAAATTATGCGTACTTTTTATTAAACAAGTTTTAGTGTATCTTTTCAAATAAGAGGTGGGGAGAGTGGAAACCTAGTTATGGAGAAGCGCCTGTAAGTCCGGTTCTGCTTAATCGATCTTCGCATACTTCCTCTTGTTGAAAAGAGTTCTTTTCCACCAATGTAAGTGTTATATATTCAACACAACTTAATAAGTAACGTGCAGATTAGAGGACGGTATTTATTTTTTTTGTTAGAAATCTAGTTCTCTTTGGAAAATATTAAATGGAAGCATGCAATTTTAACAATGGATTATGAAAGTAGACCAAATTCGCAACAAAATGGCGAAAACCACATGCCGATACCTTTTTTCTATCCCGAGATATCTTAAGAAACGTGTAAACGGTGAACATGTTACCGTCCCCGCTAGAGGGCATTATCTAAAAGGTAATCTTTGTTAACTTTTCGTTTGGTGTACCTACAATTAAAAAGACTTAAAACTAATTTTATTGTAAACGTAAAGAAAATGCCTTGTTGTAGGTCTGTTGGCAATTTATTCTATAGTCTCTGGCTATATCTCGTGTGCTTAAGTGAGGGTTAAAATTTACATATGCCAAAACATTTATTATATTTTCCTCCGTTCTACTTCTACCACCTCTCGATACACGGGAAGATGAACACTTCCTGTAGTACGCAACCGTTGAGCAATTCGAAGAAATACTCTGATGTCTTCTGTTTCGGTACTGCAGCGCATAAACTCTGGAAGCAACGGTTGCATTTCTCATGCATTCGAAATAAACAGCCAACATGTCAAAAGCTTCTTCATTTGTAGGAATCATATTTTTCTAATTATGATATCGAAAATAATTACCTGGATAAATTAACAACTGCAACAAGACTAATAATTTTTGACACATGTTCTCGTACTAATCATAGCCTACTTGATTTCAACTAGTAATTTACTTAATTTATTAACTACTGTGTAACTGTGAGAGTGTTAAAATATACCTAACATGGTTATTCTTGAGCAATTTTCATAACACAACGGTGAACATTTTACCGTCCCGCTAGAGGGTATTATCTAAAGGTAGTCTTTGTTAACTTGTCGCTTGGTGTACCTACAATTAAAAATACTTAAAACTAATTTTATTGTAAACGTAAATAAAATGCCTCTTATTATTTTCCGTTGACCGCCACGCCAAAAGTAAACAAAAATGGTGATTATAGGTAATTTCGCTATTCGATAATTCTTATCAAGCAATATATACTAACAAACAAATCTGAAAATAATTTAACCTATCTAACAATCAATAATTTAAAAATTAGAACAAACAACTCTAAGAATGTGATTAGTGGCGACCCAGATGTTCAAACTGTCGTCCATCATTTTCAATACAACATTCCAGTCTCTGGCGTATCGTTTCGTATCCTTGCGATCATGTCAGCCCTTGTTGTAGGTCTGTTGGTAAAACAAGTTCTTTTAATCGCCTCCACAAATAAAATCTAGAAAAATACCTAGAATGCAGCACCGCACTTATAGACCAACGACCCTGACTTGTGTCTGACCAGTAGTGCATGTTATGGCGATTTACACTACTATCACTGCGAAATGTTGCTTCATCTGACCGCGTAATATGCGAAAGTACGAGTACTTCAGGATTTTCTCCTATATATTTATTAGCCAGTTACAATAATCCAGTCTGTTATTGAAATCTTCAGCATTTAAACCTTGGTGTAGGACTATGTGATATGGGTGCAATCTAAAATAAAAATATTTCGCTGTTAACAAGCGAAAAACGTCTTCAAATGCTTTAACTCCTGTGGTGCTTTTACGAAGTTTTCGCCTGGCCTCTAATTATTTTTTATTTTATTATTTGATACCAATAATACAATTTTGCTAATAGTAGTTATTTATGGTACAAATAAACGTGACCTTTTATTTTATAAGTGGTGAATATTGCTGAACGAGCGTAGCGGTACAAGTGATATTGTTATAGTAGATTAGTAATCACTGAACTGAACTTATTTGATGTTTTATTACTATAGCTGGACAAACAATGGCAGACCCATTAAACCCTCAATAAACTAAACATTTTATCATAAATTAATTATGACATAATGACATTTACTTAGAGTTATAAAAAGTAGTCACCCGTGTTCTCTTAGGATATTTCGAACGGTGGTTTGGTTTATTCTATAGTCTCTGGCTATATCTCGTGTGCTAACGTGAGGGTTAAAATTTCCATATGCCAAAACATTTATTATATTTTCTTCCGTTCTACTTCTACCATGTGTTCGATACACGGGAAGATGAACACTTCCTGTAGTACGCAACCGTAAACTCTGGAAGCAACGGTTGCATTTCTCATGCATTCGAAATAAACACCCAACATGTCAAAAGCTTTTTTTTTTTAATTGTGGACCTGAACAGGTTAAATAAGGCCTATCGTGCTAAAGCACTCAGGAACACTTAGAAGGATGGATAAAGGGATAATGAATTGCCAATAGATGCCTATGAACAGCTACCTAAATTTTCTCATATCATAAGTGAGAGGAAAACAGGAACTAGGGCGATCATTCCAGAGTTTAGAAGCCGTGTAGAAAATGTGGATTGCACCCGTTTGGTACGACAAGTGGAGATTTGTACTGCATACTGATGATGTGAATGAGCGAACCGAGTGTTTCTCGCAAAGATAGCCGGAGATGGTATCAAAGAATGTAATTCACCAGCACAATAGCCGTTGTAATAACGATAATACAAAGAAAGAACTGAAACCATCCTTCTATGCTCAAGGGACTGTATGTGAGAAGTTAAGGACGGGTCATTTATAAGCCTAATCGCTCTCTTTTGAATACGATCAACGATATCGAGAGCGTATTGGGGAGCACTAACCCAAAGGTGAGAATTATATTCCAGATGAGGCCGAATTTGGGCCTTATACAGCAGAAGGAGTTGTCGAGAGGTAAAGTACTGCTTAGATCTGTACAAAAATCCTATTTTACGAGCAGCTGTTTTGGTAGCTGACAGAAGATGGTCAACCCATGAGAGATTTGAAGATACAGTCATACCCAACAGAATAATAGAGTCTGAAAACTTAAGAACTGAGCCATTCATACTTACAACAGGAAATGATCGATCTTTTTTGGCGGACACAAGGCAACACTGAGTTTTGTTAGCATTAAATTTAACTAGATTATTGCTTCCCCATTCGAGAATACGTTGAATGTCTTTGTTGATTGAATTTTCCATTTCAGCTTTAATTTCTTGATTTGACATAGAAGGTGGATTATCACTATGAGTAGACTGAGATGAACTACAGTGAAGAGTGCTATCGTCAGCAAAGCAATGGATGGGGTTAGTTGTTGAAGAAATATGTTTATGTACAGCAGAAAAGTGTAGGCGCTATAACGGATCCCTGTGGTACGCCCGCGTTAATGCTAACTTCTTTTGAAAAAAGCCATCAACTACGATACGTATTCGTCTTTTATCAAGGAAACTAGAAACCCAGTTGATGAGCGTATCATTTAATCCAAACGAGGTGAGTTTGGCAAGTAAACACTTATGCCAAACTTGGTCAAATGCCTTTGAGATATCTAAAGCGACTACAACTGTTTCACCGGACTGCTTTACTGTATTGTTTCCAAACTTGGGTCACATATGAAAGAAGATCGCCTGTTGAACGACTTTGCCTAAACCCATATTGGTGGTCACTAAGGAGTTTGTTAGTTTCAAGGATTGATGGCTTTTTCCATGATTTTAGACAAAATGGAAGTGATGGCAATTGGTCTGTAATTTGAGGGATCGGTCTTATCACCTTTTTTGGGAATAGGTTGAACATTTGCTAACTTCCATGATGAAGGGAATTCCCCAGAAGATATAGAGATCGTATAGAGCTTAGATAGGACTGGTACTAGTTCGGAGGAACATTTCTTTAAGACAATAGCTGGGATACCGTCTGGGCCAGTCGCCTTATTGAGATCAAGCCTACTGATGATCGATTCCAAGAGCTTGTACCGAAAATGAATTGGTTTCATAACGTATGAAGAAGAGTTGACTAGGGGCACATCTTTTCCAGAATCATTGAGACACGAGTTTGATGCAAACAAATCCACAAAAACGTTGGCTTTGTCTACAGAATCAGCAACTACCGATCCGTCAATAGATGTCAGGGGGGGAAATGAAGATGTTCGAAAGTTTTTACTAATGGCTTTTGCTAAAGACCAAAATTTACGACTGCCTAAAGGAGATGTAGCTAGTTCATTGCATTTTCGTTGTTCGAACAACTTTTTAGTTTTAGTGATGACACTTTTGCAGATATTTCTAGCACCAACGTATTCTACATGACTGTCAACCGATTTATTATATTTCCATTTAATGTAACATTTATTTTTAAAGATATTGCATCAGAACAAGCCTTATTGATCCAGGGTTGGGAACGTGAATGACCTACACGGTACTGTTTTTTCGGAATGTATAACTCCATTCCCATGAGGATGACTTCAGATACTGAAAGAGCGATGTCCGAAGAAGAGGACGACTTAAAACAATATTCACGCCATGGAAAGGTTGCAAAGAAATCCCGTAAATCACTCCATCAAGCTGACTTAAAACACCACAAGGTTCTATCGGTTTTGCGAACAACAGTGGAATTAGGTACAGTAAAAATGATTTTTATTAGACAATGGTCGAAAAGACCTAAAGGCATCATATTTTTCTAATTATGATATCTAAAATAATTACCTGGATAAATTAACCACTGCAACAAGACTAATAATTTTTGACATATGTTCTCGTACTAATCATAGTCTACTTGATTTCAACTAGTAATTTACTTAATTGGTTAACTACTGTGTAACTGTGAGAGTGTTAAAATATACCAATATGGTTATTCTTGATCAATTCTCATAACAATATATTGTTTGATAAAAGTTATCGAATAGCAAGTTTTACTGATACTTCAATTTTTATGTAGCCTAATTGAAGTTTGACAAAAATTGTTCACGGTTTACACGTTTCTAAAGATATCTCGGGATAAAAAAAAAGGTATCGCCATGCGGTTTTCGCCATTTTGTTGCTAATTTAGTCCACTTTCATAATCCATTGTTAAAACTGCATCCTCCCATTTAATATTTTCCTAAGAGAACTAGATTTCTAAAAAAAATACACTTACATTGGTGGAAAGAGCTCTTTTCAACAAGAGTAAGTTTGCGAAGATCGATTAAGCAGAACCGGACTTACGGGCGTTTTTTCATAACTAGGTTCCCACTCTCCCCCACCTCTTATTTGAAAAGATAGACTAAAACTTGTTTAATAAAAAGTACGCAGAATTTGCCGTAGAACCTGATTGTCATATTTATAATGCCCTTTAATTAGGCAAATTTTGTAAAATTTGACTTTCTAAAATTTTGGTATTTAATTACGTCCTCTAGCGGTGGACCTACAATTCTGTAAATAATTACCAGGTGTTTCTCGAGGCCATTTTTGTTATAAAATTTTTTTCCCAAAGCTGCACTATAATCCGATCTGAAGATAGGGCCGACGGCCGTTCTTATTTGCTCAGCTTGTACACAAATAGTCATTGTTTTTGTATGTGCTGTTTAGTTAATATGTATTTACATGCAGCCTATAATCTTTTTAAGCTTATTGTAGATATAAACTATCTGTTTGTCATATTTTAATCTGTGGTCGATCTTGAACCCAAATACATTATATCATATTCGTTTTTTATTTCTCTTCATCTGTATCCTTGTTTTTTTGTTTTATGCAATTGTATTCGTGTAGTTGTATTTTTATTGGTTTTGTTTTTTCCGTGTGTCACGTACTAAACACTATTGATACTATTTTATCTGGGTTGATAAATAATTTCTTATCATAAGTCCATCTGGTAAGTTCATTAATTTCTATTCACCTTGTTTTTTCGCAAACATTAATACCACGGTAAGAGTACATCACCACTGTGTCATCTCCATACATAAATATTGTACCTTGTTATTTTGTAAAATATGTCGTTTACATAAACTAAAAATGGAAGCGGTCTAAAGTTGCTCCCTTGTGGTATCCCATATCTCACTTCTTTCTTTTCGCTATATGTGTTACCAATTACTACGGTAAAGGTTCTATTCCTAAGGTAACTTTCAAACCATTCGAGGTGCCTCCGTCATACTCCTACTTGTCTTAAACATTGCAAAAGTATCCTATGATTAACAGTATCAAAGGCTTTTAATAATAGTAATAATAATAATAATAGAAATGTTTGACACATATCCGGTGACAAAATTGTTTTCCTATAAAATTAAACATTTTGGGACTTTTAGAAATATTTAAGTTTAAAGTTAATGTTAAATCTGGACCTAAAATTTATAAATACAAAATGAAAATTAAATAAAATTTGTTTTGAGAATGGTAGTTCAAAACCTATGGTTTAAGTGACATTGGCATTGGTGCTTGTGGTTTAGTGAATGCTATATGTATTGAAGAGAGATTGATTTGGATTTAAACCGTGGAATTGTCTTAGTCAATTGATGCGTACTACTACAAAAGAATAAACACAGAAATTTTAAAATTTTAAAATTTGCTACTAGTGACATTAGTCATACATCAAATCACTTATATCAAAATACCTAATTTAAAAATGGTTTCAAGAGCAATTGGAGAATAGACGTCGAAAATGAGCACTATTGTTTGGTTTATGGTTTAATTTGAACTTAGATTATAGTGTTTAGTTTACTTTAGTTGTTAGAAATTAATTCTGCTTTATTAACATATTATTAGAAATAATTTAATTGATTAACTAATTTAAGAAACATAATTTCTGTTATGTCAAATGTTGGAGCTAATGAAGCAAATCGATTTTACCAACATTTAAAGCCCACAATGAATCAAAATGCAGAAGAACAAAATTATATCCCAACAAGCACAAATTCTTTGATAATAATTTAGTTGAGATGATAAGTTGCCTAGTGCTTCAATGGAATTTCAACCAAAGTTCACTAAAGCAGGAAAACCCAGAATACGTATGAAATGGTTTTATGATACAAATTTTTTTATTATACGTACATATTGCACTATAACAAATCTAGAAACTGATCTTACTGGCTATAGACAGAAATTACATACTGCTTTTCTCAATCAATATCCAGATATAGGTTTGAATATAACAGAACAGCGCATTTCTGACCAAAGACGTGTTATAATTAAAAATAATAATTTGATACCATTGAATACCTACACCAGAAAGTATTAAAAAGGAGATCGTTCAAGAATTATCATTAAATAATAATAGATTAAGTGTTCAAAATAGTTCTGATGATAATTTAGATAATACATCTGAAATAATTACTAACCAAGAGATAGTTGAGAAAGTAATTTTACAACAACCTGAATTAATATTCACGGAACCATTAGAATGGAACTATACAATAAGTTCATTGGATCTGATCCATGTATGTAGTAGGCCTCGATTGCCAATACTTAATACTAAAAAATCAATCAGATACTTAATGAGAACATTCTTCCCTCATACCTTAATAATAGTTTATCAATTCAAAACACTCACGTTTTAATTTATGTAGCTGCATTAACAATAATGTCAGTACTTGGATTAAAAACAGATTATAATATAAACCAAAAAAACTACGAATAATGAACCTCATTGGCAAATTCGGTTAGAAAATGATGTAGCAAGGATACGTAAAGATCTTGGTCGCCTTCTTCAATATGATCTTAGATATTCTCAGAAACTTTCAAAACATCTTAAAATAATAAAAAAAAAAAAATTAAATCACACACAAAACATGAAGATTGTAATTCACACATTATTGAATATATTGATACACTGAAGCAAAGATTGGCAGCTAAATCACGCAGACTTAAAAGACATAAATGATCTTATCTACGAAAACAACAAAATGAAATCTTTCGAAAAAGTGAAAAAACATTTTACAAACAACTAAATAATGATAGTACAGGTGTAATCAGCGAAGGTACTCCAAAAAGTGAAGATCTTGAACAATTCTGGGGGTTTATTTGGTCAGAGTCTGTAAATCATAACAATAATGCAAGTTGGATTAATGAAGAGGGAAGAAAGATGATACATGTTCAACCAACGACAATCAATATATTCACAACAGAAAAAGTTGCAGAAATAATTAAAAAAACACATAATTGGAAAGCACCAGGATTTGATGGAATACATAGTAAAATACTTATCTTTTTTGGGTTTATTATTGGTGTATTTAAATTATACAATCTAAATGTTTCGATAACACTTACAATTATCTTCGTCCGTAACAATATCTATTCAAATTGTTAAAGATGTTGAAACAAAGTTTTGATGGAATACATAATTTTTGGTATAAAAGGTTTACAAGTAGTCATGAAAAAACAGCACTTTACTTTACTTATCTAACTGAACATCCTGAAGATATACCTACATTTATAACTAAAGGCATTACTTATATGAAACTTAAATCAAATCATACGAAAGATCCTAAGCAATATAGACCTATAACATGCCTTTCAACTTTGTACAAAATATTAACATCATGTATATATACTAGAATTTACAACCATATTGAATCTAATAATATACTTGCTGAACAACAAAAGGGATGTCGTAGAAATCATATGGGATGTAAAGAACAGCTGGTGATTGATTCGGCAGTTCTTAAACAAGCTGATAAGGATCGCATATGGTCTTCATCGATTATCAAAAGGCATATGATAGTGTACCTCATTCTTGGCTTAAATATGTGCTACGACTCCATAAAATTAATGAAATTGATATCATTTTTATCAGTTGTAATGTAAAGGCGGAACACAACAATTAATCTAATGGTGGACAATATCGCAGTAAAAACACAATCTATTACTATAAATAGAGGTTTATTTCGGGGAAATTAATTGAGTCCATTATGGTTTTGCTTGGCCATGAATACACTTTCTAACATACTTAATGATTCTAAATATGGTATTGGTACTACTGATATCTGCCAACAACATGTAGACAAAATAGCGTCTACTTTGGGAATGCATAACTCTATGCTCAAGAGAATGACTTCAGATACTGAAATGAGCAATGTCCGAAGATGAGGGAGAGAACGTGACAAATAAATGTAATAGGTCACTGTATTTAGCCCTAAAATGCCGTAAGACTTTCTATTAGATAATGCCCAGATGAACCTAGGGGAACATCAAGAAACGTGTGAGATTACATGAAATTGATGTTTTCTTTCTAGAATTATTTTTATTGAATGTATTTCCCTGTTCGAAGTTGAAACTACAAATCAAGTAGTGGGCATGTCTGGCTAGGGCAGCTGTTTCTTTTATGTTGCTTATGTCTTTATGTTGTTTGGAGTGCTTCTTAAAGTATTGAGCCGTCTTTGTTTAATATTTTCCAGGCCAGCTTTGACACTCAATGCAATTGTCTTTGACAAGTCGTCTGTGGTAACTAACTAAATCAAGTACTTATTTTATTTCAGTTGTGGTTTGAGGAGTAGAAAAATTAACGACTGCAGAAACCTTATCTGGATCAATGTATAAACCATCACTGTTAACTAAATTCACATTTATCTAAATATATGGCAACCTCAGCTTTTGTTCTCCAAAAGTTTGAGAAGCAATACTACTGCTACATAATAACAATATTACAGAGCTTTCGCCATCTAGTTTGATTTCTTGCCAGAACCCACTAGAACAATCATTTATCGAAAGGAATTTACCACTATTTACCTCACATGCTTAAAATCTTTTTAAAGGTAGGAGTTGTAAAACGTCTCCCGCAAATGCACTGGCGTAACTTCAGATTGAGGACCGCCCAAAAGCCGAAAGGAACCTCACGCCTATCCACATCAATAGGTGTGACAAAAAAACGGTTTAAACTATTACTTAAGTATATATTATTTCATATTACAATGATTCAGGTGTTTATAATACAAATATAAAAAGAACTGTGAAACAACTAACAAATACATAATAACATAATTATAGATATCTTCTTGATTTTTTTATTTCCAAGGGCCGTAACGATAGCCAAACTATTGAGATTTTTGGCTCTACTTTTTTCAATTAAGATTATTGCCAAACTTGATAACAGGCACGGCGACATTGTGCTGCGAAGGTATGACTTAATTAGTTTCAATTTAGAAAAAATGATCTTTCTGCGGTCGCTACAATAACGGGTATGGTTAAAAAAGAATGCAAGCTGTACAAATATTCGAAAAATTTGGTGCTAGTAGATGGTTTTCAATTATTAAAAATTGACTTAAATTATATATAGATTCCAGTTCCGATAATTTATTTTGAAAAGTCTCTTTTATTTGCAGAATTTCATTGACCCAGTCTAACGAAAGATCTTCGTCATATTTCTAAACAAGGTTAAAGGGAGCAGATTGTAATTCCTCTTCGATCATTGAGAAAATATTTTTAGGCATAATAGGTGAAAACAAATTCGAAATTTCGTTTATACCATTAAGACGTCTTTTAATCTGAGATATCACAATATCAAGAGTACCATAAAAAACTTGTGGTTCAAAATATTTTTTTGTGTCTGATATCCGTTGGTCACTGCTCAATTCATCCATAAATTGAGGTACTTTACGAATTCTTTTTTTTTTAATGTAGGTTCAACTCCCCAAGTCTATGCTAACTTCACTGACGAATTTAGTAATTTATCAAAATTATTTTTCACTTGTTGCATTTTTAAGCAACTCTGCAGCTTGCTCGAGATCGCATTTTCGTGCTTGTAGCAACAGAGACACAGTGTTTAATAAATTTAGAAATACTATAATTATTATTATTACTTCAAATGTTTGAAAATAGTTTTGCAGTGCAGCTGCCTCATCTTGTTCTGCTTTATTTCGTCCTGAAAGAGATATGTATGGTAGAACTTTCATGACGTCTGAGTATAATAGATTCAGCGTCGAGAGGCAATTATCTCGCGATGACCAACGAGTTGAGTACAATTTTTTTAAAGATACATTTACAGAAGACAGATTTTAACTGTGACCATCTCTTAGTACTATTGCCAAAAAACACATACAGACTCTGTAATTTGTCATAAAAATTTCGAATCTCTGCAATCATTAGTCACCAAATTTAGATGATGAGCTGCACAATGCACATATGTAGCTACAGGTTGAACACGTTTTATTCGAGCTTGAAGTCCAGGACAAACATCACTCATGTTAGCTGCACCATCAAATCCAATGCCTCTGAGTTTGTTTATATCGACGTTATTTTTTCAAATTTTTGTAAACTTCTTCCATTTCTGCACTACTTTCTCTTTGCATTTCTTCAAACCCAACAAAGCTTTCATGAATTGATATATTTATAGGTACTTCATTTTGTGACAGTCAATATTAACGTAGCCGTCCACATGACTTTGCTGATCAATTTTGATATATCCTGGGTTGAATCAGTAATGTAACTAAAAACGATGCCTTTCGAATATCCTCTAAAAATCACATTTAATTTTTTCCGCTATAAGCGCAATAATTTCGTTTTGTATTTGCGGACTTAAATACTTTATAGTGCCTTTGGGTTTGCAAAGTAATTCAGACAGTACAGGATCATATCTGTTGAGCAGCTCTATAATTGCGATAAATTTTCCTCTGTTTTCAATATTTTCGCCTTCTTTATGACCTATTAAAGCAATGTTTTCTATTGACAAGGTTAAAATCACATTAATAACCCGATCCAAGACCTGCCTCCAGTAACTTTCTTCTTGTCGAATTTGATTGTTGAGTTCTTCATTCACATTTTTGTTCTATAAACTGCTTAAATGTTAACAAGCTGTTTCATGAGATTTTGATTCCTCATGTCTTTCAATTCCGCGTCCTGCATATTTCTAGTAGCATGAACCCGTTACTGACCATTCCTGATATCGAAAATCTCTGTCACCAAAAAGCCAGCATGGTTGGCAATAACCTTTGTCGCTTGTTGGAGAATAACACAACCATGATCTTCCAGTTTTAATCCCGATTTAGTTGTTACAAAGTAATATGTTGAGGCAAAGCAACGCCCATTAGTGTTTTTCGGAAATGGACCATCAGGTTGACATGGACCATATTTCACGATGAAATTGTAACAACCCCTTTTCGTGTTGTATAAAATATACCTCAATTTAGGATCTTTCCTTCATTTAGTTCTAATATAAGAGAATTTTAATTATTTTACAATATTGGTATGAGGTAGGCAACTTAATTGCATATCTTTTTGTAAAGATTTATATTACAAACTGTTTTCTACTCAATGAGTTGCGCAATGCATCGTGACTTAATTCTATAAGCAACGCGTCTGCGTTAAGTTAATCTGCTGATATCTTGTAGACATGACCTCATCATCTACTTCGAAATCTCCATTTTCACTTCCTGTTTAATGTCGAAGCATGAAGCTGCTTCTTTTTGATTTTATTTAAATTTATGTGAAAAACGCCATCAATTTGATGGTAAGTGGTAATTAACAAATCATTTTAGTGAACCTACCCTGTTAATCTATCGATGAGCCAAAGGCACAATTATAAGTGGTGTAAGGTATGTATTTTTTGAAGAATTCATTATTTTCATAACTTTATTACTTAACTTACTTATTATTATTTTAAAATTTATTACACGTAACACACCGATTCCTTACACTGTCGCCTCGAGCAAGGGACTTTGATTTGCTTTTATTACCATTTATGATTATTTTCACTTTTGTGTATTTCAGTTACGATTGTTAGTGTTCAGCATTTAAAGGTATAGTAACCATTTATAATTTTTATATTTGAATATTTGTATAGTGTTTACGATTAGTGATATTTATTGTTTACACATTATTTTTACCATGTCGAATTTAGATTATTTAGTGGATGTTCTTCGTAGTGATGAGTTGTCTGTAGAGTTAAGCTTTAGAAATGTTAATGTTAAGGATACGGAAAGGTTAACCGTAGAGGAGAAACGCAAACTATTGAGACGTGAATTGAATTTAGAAAGAATCAATCCAAAATTATTTGATTCGTACAAGAGAGTCGAAATTAGCCAAACCTTAGAACTGGATTTATTACAAGAGAAACTTCACAACATTCAATCGTTAATTAATTTGTTTAAACATAAGCCTTCAAAAGTAGAGTACCTTAGACTTAGACTTAGACACTTCTAATATTTCCATGTCACCTAACGACAATGTTAATACTTCAGTTAATATTCCAGCTGGAGATTTTTCTAAATTAATGCTTTACAAAGTTCTAAAAGTTCTGTTCCTGTTTATAAGTTAAATTTAAAATTTAATGGTAGTGAGAAGGAAGTTTTACCTTTATTCAAAGATGCAGGAGTTAATGATTGCACGAAACATTTCAAAGACGGAGATGTTTTTATCTGGTGTTGATTTATTTGCAAGGAATGGGATGTTGAAATTCACAAAATTGCCCATGCTATTCGTAACGCTGTTCATGAGTCTACGAAATTTTCACCTTCCTTTTTGGCGTTTGGTCGGACAGTTCCGATTTCTGGAGATTTTTATGGTCGACTAAAGGATTTTAAAGATGATGATTTATTTATTACTAACCGTGAACAATTAGTTCAAGATTTAAATGAACTTTCACCCATTTTAAACATGTTAAACAAAATTTACATGCAGCTTACGAAAGAAATTCAAAATCTTACAATTTGCGACGTCGTCCGTTGAAATTAAACGTTGGCGATTTAGTTTGCAAAAAGAATTTTACTTTATCTGATGCGACTAAAAATTATAGTCAAAAGATAGCTCCAAAATTTATTGAAGCGAAAGTTATTGAGGTGGTAGGTCCAACTACGTACCGATTGGCCACCCCTATTGATAATAAACAATTAGGTGTTTTTCATGTTAAAGATTTAAAACCCCATTAGTTCTTATTTTTGTATTCTTTTAATTATTTTTCTATTTTAGTATTTTTACATTCTGGTTTTCTTATTTATATTTTTAATTATTTTGATAATTTTTCAAAATAATTTTATTTTGTGCTTATTTCGCACATTATTTTATTTTATATTTTGTGGCTTTGCAAACCACTTATTTTATTTTTGCTACTTTGTTAGCATGATGGTTGATATTTAGATCTCATCGTGCGTTTATTTTGCCGATTTTTTGGGGACATTAGTTCTCAGGCAGATTATCTTCTTTTATTGGATTTACAATTTGCTATTGTTACAATAGTAAAATTGAAGATAACCATTTTGAGTTTACCTCTGATCGTTAATTTAACGTGTAATTTTCAAACTCTTAACCAGTTGATAAGAAAACTAGTAATGCTTGTATACATTTTATTTTTTATTTGATTTAGTTATTTTAGTTTTATTGTTTCCTGATTTGTTTTATTTTAGCTTTTGACTATTCTGATTTGTCTAGTGTTACTATTCTTGGACGGTGCTTGAGGACTTCGGTTCGCCTCGTGTCAACCTCGATTAGTTCACTTCGATTTGACTTCCTGATTATGACGTTTTGGTAGTTTTAGGAGGGGTTGTTGTGTTCGTAAGAGTGCTTTATCTTCTCTTTGCTATCTCACCTAGATTTCGATTTATTTACAAACGTGCGTGTTAGTTAGGGTATGTTTGGTCTTGGACGACGACTGTGGAACAACATGAAACCTGAATCTCGTGAAGGGTAGAGTGGCCTCTCTTGTTCTCCACGACGAAGCATCCTGAGCTAATTTGCCATGAAATAGTCGTATCTTGGATTTACCGATTTTGACGTACCGAAACGTGTCTGTGGTGGTTGTGTGATGTACCTAGGAGGCTTGGTTTGAGACCACCGGGGTAGGGTAATTGAACCGCTCTCTTTCGGCCTCAAATCTCGCGATTATTTATTTATGGTTATGTGAGGAAGGATTTTTTACACTTAAGTGGAGTGGCATTTTGCCATGATTTTTTAAGTTGCACCGATGACCGTTTCCGGGTTCTCGCCCACTGTCCCTTCAGGTCATGGTTGGTTCCGTTCTTTTACGTTAGCTTCAAATTTTTCCGGATACTCATTTGTTCTTCTGATGGTGGTTTGCTTCACAAACCCCACCAGTTAAAGTTTTACTTTATTTAAGGTTTCGGGCCTTTTATCTCGACTAGTGGCGTGTGCGGGTGGTAGCGCGTCATTAGCTTTTGTTGTTGCGAGGGTCTTTCCTGACCAGCATCACCACATTTTCCGTACTTCTTCGTACATTTTCTTTTCATTTTCATTTACATATTGCATAGATTTAATTAGCTTAACATTTTTATTTTCTTAAATTTTACTAATTTCATTTATTAGCTTAGTGTTTGGAATCTCCGCTTTGGTGATCTTCGAGTCCAAATTTTAAGGGAGTGTAACAACTCTTTTTCGTGTTGTATAAAATATACCTCAATTTAGGATCTTTCCTTCATTTAGTTCTAAATATAAGAGAATTTTAATTATTTTACAATATTGGTATGAGGTAGGCAACTTAATTGCATATCTTTTTATAAAGATTTATATTCCCATAAACTGTTTTCTAGTCATTGAGTTGCGCAATGCATCGTGACTTAATTATATAAGCAACGCGTCTGCGTTAAGTTAATCTGCTGATATCTTGTAGACATGACCTCATCATCTACTTCGAAATCCTCCATTTTCACTTACTGTTTAATGTCGAAGCATGAAGCTGCTTCTTTTTGATTTTATTTAAATTTATGCGAAAAACGCCATCGATTTGATGGTAAGTGGTAATTAACAAAATCATTTTAGTGAACCTACCCTGTTACTCTACCGTTGAGCCAAAGGCACAATTATAAGTGGTGTAAGGTATTATTATTTTGAAGAATTCATTATCTTTATTACATAACTTACTTATTATTATTTTAAAATTTATTATACGTAACACACCGACTCTTTACAAAATGTTTGTCTTCGCCTGTTAATAATTTTCCGCGATAATTGGCAAAGTCCGTTGGGAACTGTTTAGATATTATCTTTTCAGTTTCAACACATTCCACATTTTTTCAATAAAACTAATGGAGGTAGAAGGAGTAGCTTCTGAAGTTCCTGACGACGAGGAACATCATCAGAGTTATCAAATGACTGTTCTTCTTCGCTTGATTTATGTGAATCAGATATTACACTCGATGGTGGCTGAGAGGGCTAGCAGACTTTAAAAATAACCAGTCACTTTCGGTAATTTACTGATTTTTAATTTTAAGTCTTTTGCTGTTTTACGTTTCTGCGCTCCGCTGGCTTGCTGATTCATAATGACACTATTGTCCATAGCAACTACACCGTAGAAAATTGTATGACAGTAAGAACATGATTCCAAAAATGTTACCTTTTATGATAAATAAGAATAGCTGGTCATCTATACAATCACGATAGTATTCACTACGAAAGTTTAAAACACTAAAATTGTTATAATTGTTAATTACTTGTCGTAACCTCCTAAATACAAAACACTAACGCAATTCTTTAAAGTGTTAGAATCAGCCAATTTTAGTCTTAAAAGCAATAGGCGAAAAGTCCGTAAAACGAACTGAACTAAATGAAGAGTTATAAAAGATAAAAACCTCCAAGGAAGCAAAATGGTATCCGTAATCTGTACAACAGAATTCATCGTATGTTATGACTAGCCCGGTGCGAGTGGGCATTGTTTATAATTCTTCGATTTAAAATCGGTGATTTCCAAACAAACTCCAGTGTATCTGCGTTCATACGAATTTCACCAGAATAATGTTTACAAACATTAATTTTTAATTTCACATATATTTCATATTGTATTTTTTTAATTGTTATTAAAAATTGCAATTTTCATTTAGTCCAAGTTTTAATAAAGTTCACGATCTGAGCCCTTGAATCATGGGCCAGCACTTTTTGCACCTCGTTAGTTACGCCACTGCGCAAATGGCTCGATACGCATCACTTGAGTATAAACGTAAACGCGTTGATTTATGTTTTTTATACATGTATAATTACTACTGGATCGCGTCATAAAGTAGAGAAGTCAAGTTTATTTACTATTTTATCTTTTTCATGGGAATTTGTTTGTGTTTTAGCACGTCGTTGATTGCTCAAAATGCATGTATTACCCGCACGATAAACACCAATACAAACATTTATATCCACGTTTGTAGGACGAAAGTAGTAAGGTGGGATAACAGTCTAGCCTCAGCGCAGTTAGCCCCGGTGTAGTTTTTAATTCAACCCCCGTGGAGTAGGAAACCATGGACACACGTCTTAATTGCAGGCTTTTTTTCAGGCGCTATTCTCAACCGTGATGACGTATTTATGATTTGCACCCCGTAATTAGGGCCTTTTTGACAGACAACAGTAGTAAGGGGGGAGACTAGTCTAGCCTCAGCGCAGTGAGCCCCGGTGTAATTTTAATTCTACGCCCGTGGACACATGTTTTAATTGCAGGCTTCTTTTCAGGCGCTATTTTTTTTGGTAGTAGACTACCTGGAGAACTGTCTGATTGATCGTGCGAACGGATTTATAATTATAACT
The DNA here is from genome assembly GCA_036346205.1 of Vesta saturnalis. Lineage (NCBI taxonomy): Eukaryota > Metazoa > Arthropoda > Insecta > Coleoptera > Lampyridae > Vesta > Vesta saturnalis. The sequence goes on from JARFJB010001466.1 coordinate 328,428, forward strand.
CAATTTTAAGTCCTGAAGTCATATAGAAATAAATTCAAGAAAAAGTTCTTAACGGTTTTCCCCAATCATTAACATAAAATAATTATTTTCTGGATTTCCCTAGTTATATAACCGCAATAACATCCTTTCACTATTCAAAGGCCTCTGAAGTACCTGGAAAACCCCGTAACTAGCTACTTACATGAAACGTAAACATACCTTGAAATTACATAAAAGACAGACAAGTCAACTTTTATTTCCAATTTTGATAATTGAACCTTATTCTATTTAACACAAAAAGCAAAAACAATGTGCAAGGCTAGGATGTTGGTTTGAAATCAGCTTCTGCCAGTCTTATTCGATTTAACACAAAAACAATGTGCAAGTCTAGGGTATTGATTTGCAATCAGCTTTTGCCAACTTTATTCGATTTAATACAAAAACAAAAAAAATGTAAATCAATGATGTTGATTTGAAATCAGCTTCTACCAACTTTATTCGATCTAATACAAAAACAAAAACAAGATGCAGGTCTAGGATGATTTGAAATCAGCTTCTGCCAACCGTATTCTCGTATATAGTTGAATTTGTCTCTTAATTCTCTATTTACCGCATAATATACAGGATGTTGTATTTAAAAAATAGAAATTCTACAATTAGCCAAAGTTGACAACACTGTAACACAATTTATGCATCCTAAATTGGCTCCTATGAAAGTTGGTTTTACAAAACACAAGCACAACCGCAAAAACACGCAAATACTCAAACACGCAAACACACAAATAGGCAAATACTAAAACTAGGCTTGCACATTGTTTTTGTTTTTTCTGTTAACTCGAATAAGGTTGCAGAAGAAATTATCACAATTGGAAATGAAAGTTTCCTTGTCTGTCTTTTACGTAATTTCAAGTTTTGTTTGCTTTTCAAGTAACTAGCCAATTGCGCGTTTTTCTAAGTACGTCTGAGACCTTTGTATAGTGAAAGGATGTTATTTCGGTTACATAACTGCGGAACTCCACAAAGTAATTACTCTATCTTAATGATTGGAGAAAACCGTTAAGTACGTTATCTTGAATTTATTTCTATATTACTTTAGGACTTAAAATTGAGTTTTGGTTAAAAATTTGTTCGCACGATCAATTAGATGGTCCTCCAGGGCTGTACTACCAAAAAAAAAGCTCTTAATATTGTCAAAAGGGCCTGATTACGGGGTGCGGATCATAAATACGTCATCACGGTTGAAAATAACGCCTCAAAAGAAACCTACAGTTAAGATATGCGTCCATGGTTGCATACTCTCAAGGAGGTGGAATTAAAAACTTCACCGGGCGCCCTGCGCTTATACTAGACTATTCTCCCCCTTTATTACTGACGAACTTACAACTTTATATATAAATAAATTTGTTGTTTGTGTATCTGCATTGTGATGATTTGAACTAAAAACACTTGGCCCACGTTTTGGTTCAGCACATACACACGGAAATTCCCAGAAGCTGAAATATCTTGAAACAGTTGTGTTAGAAAGTTTCTGCTACAGATTAAAATTTTTCAGACATTAATTCATATGTTTGGTTTTCACGTTAACAGTTTCAATTTCCTCCCATATAAAAGTTATGAATATAAAATTTCTCTCGACGGACATTACTTTTTCTTTCAGAAACAAGATTAAAAATATCACCTTTGTGTTTTTCACTTTTTATTTAAGTTCAGTTAAAGTTATGGTTGTCTAAAAATTTTATACAGATACATATTGTATAGAACGTTCTTTTCAATATTGGTCTTGTAAATCATGCTTCTGGAAACCTATATAGCTTAGCTTGAGGGCTAATAATAGACAAAGGAAATCGTGTTTGTCCATTGCATATTAATGTATTATTGGAATATTCTACGTACTCAATTTAAGCTTAATAATAATTTATATATGCCGCAATTTGGGCTCAAACATCAAACATCTGCTGAAAGTTAAATTAATTTTCCACAATAGGCAATAAAACAAAGATTTGCTATGCTACTGTTTGAAGTAAATTGTTTCTTTATGTTTAGTAAATAGAACAAAATTATGAATAGGTTTAAATTTATGTAAAGTCTGAAGTTGGATCTAAACATTTTATTGACAAGGGTCAAGCTTTCTCAATTGTCTATTTTCAACCTTAGTCTATTTACATTTAATAACGCGATTAAATGATATTAAGTACTTGAAACAAAAGTATATCTAAATGTTACATAAGTTTTAAAATTTCTAAGTTTCTAGGACTCTTGTGTGTTTCTATCATGGCAAATAAGGGTAAGGGAGGGGATGGTGGCCACTTAAGGATATTTGTTTATAACTTTTGACTGCTACATATTTGGGAAACTACACGGAGGGCAAAATAAAAGTTAGAGCATACTTATCTTAGTTTTATCTTTCTTTAACTTCAAAAAACGAAAATATTCATACAAACATTACAAAACAAATTGGTGTGATGGTCGGGATTTTCCGCAAGGATGGGGTAATACCGTCCACCACTTACAAGCAATAATCGCAAACAATTTGTTTTCTTTAGTGCTGTTTGTGAGGCTTTATGTGGCCATTGACACATATTACACTCCTAAGCCATATTCCTCCGTTTTTTCCAAATTCACCACATAAAACGTAAATGTCTTCAGTAATATCTCCGTCCCTGCTGTCATCGTCTTCTACAGGTTCGTTTTCTTCATTTTCCCGATAATTAATTATAGTAGGCATTTGCCACTTTGATTTTTGTCTTGATTCAGATATTTGCAATTTCCGTTTGTCAAAAACTTTTCTTTTTCTCTTTTCACCAGATTTACCTGCTAAATTTTTCTTCCTATTTTCTTCTCTCTGCTCAAGAATTTCCTTTAACGGAGTGAAAGTAAAGAGTATAGAATATGTTTCGTTGATTTATTTTTTTTAATTTTAGCATTAGAACGCGAACAAGAAGCCACAGGAATAATCTCTGCGGAAGGAATATTGTTTGTTACAATATCAGCAGCCAAATCGATGCTTTTCTTCTCAGGAGTAGTCTGTTTCTTTCTACTCATCTCTTCTGCATTTTCTATTCTAACAGAAAATATCCGGATTTCTTTGAAGCCTTTAATTACTTTTTTCGGGCGTAGCCACTTTTCTAAAGGCTGCATTAAACAATTCTGCTATTTCCTTGGGCGTTATTTTCTCACCTGGATGACTGGCCAAATATTTGTCGCACTCAGGTGACTTCAGAGAAGAAGAGAAGGACACGTATGTGGGGTGGAATAGTCAACACAATGATTCTATTCTCTTTATAATAAATGTGGGCTTGAGGGTACCGTAGTAACGAATCTTTTACGTTCTTCGTTCATTTAGTTGTAAAATACAAGAAAAAAGGGTTTTTGGTTATTAATGATTTGTAAGTTGTGGTAGGCAACTTAATTTGCATTTTGGTGTAACTTAGTTGCATATTTTTCTTAGGGGTTTATATACTTCCATATCGTGGAATTAAATTTGGGCACGTTTTTTCGCGCACCGCTATATCACCTGATATCCTAAGCGTCATTTTTAGATTGCTTGATGTATTTTGTTGGATTAGAAAGCCATATTGGGGTTTCCACCTAAATTTTGTGAAAAATGCCATTGATCTAATGGTAAGATACTTTTAACTCGTATTATATTAAAAATCTAAAACCTTTTACTCTTTGCACGCGCTTTTACTTTTACTACTTTTAATACTTTTACTTTTATCATTTTTAATTTTACCACTTTTGGTAGTTTCGATGCTTATGATTGCAAGCTTGCCTTTAATTCAGATCTAAATTTAGATCTGAATGATAAATTTGTAAGAAGTAAAATTCAACTTTGGTTTAGTTTACAACGTACAGTATTGTTATTACGACATATTGCGCAATATTGGTGCAAAGATTACATCACCTTTGGTTTGCATTTTCGTATTTATTTAGATACCATATGTTATCAAACATTTTCGAACAGGTATTTATATCCATAATTTAGTAATTTAAGGCTATTACAATTAGTTTTTAAGATATATTTTATATAATTCTAAATTTAAATATTTAATAAACATAGTTTGTATATTTTTTATTTTAACATTGTGGTGAATTTTTTTTGTATCCTCGGTTTAGTTATTCAGAGCATAATCAAAAAATTACTTGGCATCCGAGATAATTTTTATTATTGTTATATTGCAGTTACTATATTGATGTTAAGTGGAAATAACTAAGCAGAAATTTGTGGTAATTAAACAAATCAAAAAGCATGAACCTGTCCTACTTTAATCTACCGACTGACACAACGGCATTATCTTTTATTGAGTGTTTTGGATCTCTGGTTAGTTTAACGATTTGTTTGGAGAACATTTAACAACCTGTTTATTTATTATTAAATTAATTATACCGTGACTGGCATGGTTGTCCATAAGCAAAAGCACTGGATCTTCTTTGGATGACTTTACAAATGCCCGAAAATATTTTAACCAACTTACGAACAATTACTCCGTGATCTACCCCTTGTCTGAACATTCATAAATTGTGCCTGGGGGACCATTTCATTTCAATTGTGGGGACTTCCTTTTTCGGGCATATATAAGCATAGGAGGCACGTATATGCCTGATACACTGAACGCGCACATCACCGTAGCCGTCTTTCCTCTTTCCCAACTTGTCATAAATCCAACTCTTCTTTGGCCTTTTTGTGCAAATATCTTGTAAGGACGTTGAACTTTCGTAACCCCAGTCTCGTCACAATTGAAAATTCTTTGTGGTGAGAACTTGTATTTTTCCATAGTGCAGGAAAGATTCTTCCAGAGAATAGATACCTCTTCTCGACTAAAATTCTAGTTACGATAGTGCCTTCAGGTTTTGGTAAAGTAATATTATGGCGAGTCATGAACCCAGCTATCCAGTGTGTGTGTGTGTGTCTGTGTGTGTCTGTGTGTGCGTGCGTGGTGTGTGCGTGTGTGCTGTGTGTGCGTGTGTGCGTCGTGTGCGTGTGTGGTGTGACGTGTGTGCGTGTGTGCGTGTGGTGCGTGGCGTGTCGCGTGTCGCGTGTGTGCGTGTGCGCGTGTGCGCTGTGCGTGTCGCTTGTGCGGTGTCGTTGTGCGCAGTGTGTTGTGTGGATGTGTGTTGTGTGTGAGTGTGTGCGTGGTGTGTGCGTGCGTGCGTGTGCGTGTGTGCGTGTGTTTTTGAATTGAAAGTTGTTTTTTGTAAGCAGTAAGTTAAACCATATCACTATTTTTGCATTGAAAGTTGCGTTTTTGCAAGCTGTACGTTAAATTAGACCTTTATTTTGAATTGAGAGTTGGTTTCGCAAGTTGCAAGTTAAATCAGTTTGGTATTTCTGAATTGACAGTTGGTGATTGCAAGCTGTAAGTTAAATCAAACTGCAATTTTTGAATTGAGAGTTGGTTTTTGCAAGACGTAAGTTATGATTTGATTTATTGATTGAGATTGAATTGAATGAAATTGATTTGCGGATGATCAACTGTTTTCTCACGCCGGTGCCGTCACGGTTACAGAGTATCAACTCTGAATACCGGTGAGCCTTATCTACAAAGTAAGCTGTCGCTCATAGGAGTTAGGTATATACAGTGGGAGAATCATTACCTGAAGGTTATGAAGAATTGTTAGGTTAAGCTCTCTTCAACAAGTGTATTCCTTATAATATTCACAATTTTACCACCAAAAACTGGTGGCTGTATACATTTGCTGTTAGACAGCTCTACGCAATTTTTTGAAGCAATAAACCACTTCCAATAATCATAGCTACTTACTTAACTTAACTTAATTTAACCTTCACGCCATTCCCTTGCGGGGTAGGCAAAACAATCCCTGCCTCTTATTTATTTTTCATTCACAATCCTTCTCCATGCTTTCCTATCTCCGCATACCTCCCTAGCTTCCGCAAGATTCATACATAGTCTCTGACGCCCTTTTGTTTTTAAAACTCCTTATCTTTCTTTCCTTTATCATAGATTCTACTACATTTAGCCAAGTTTTACGCGGCGTACCAGGCCCGACCTTTCCCCTAACCTCACCCACTTATATTTGTTTCGTTAATCTTGCGTTGTTCATTCTCTCAATGTGACCAAACCAACGTAATGTACAACTTTTATATCTAACCATCATCGTCTTTTACTCATCACATTCCCTCATTATGCATTCATTTTTATCTTGTCCCTTCTCGTTTTACCACATGCGCTTCTCAGAAATCTCATACCCACGGCACTTATTTTTCTTTCGTGCTATTTTTGGCATGTCTCACTTCCATGCAGTACTCATGCTTTCGTTTCTCATCATCGTCCACATACTTCCAATCACTTTCCTTCCGGAATTGACCCTTCATCCAATCTCACCCTCCATTGTAACATCTGCAGTAAATATTCTACCGAGATATACCAGCTCGTACACTTGCTCCACAATTTCATCTTGCAGGGTAAATACTCTACTCTCGTCTCCACCTTCCCGATTGAACACCACAATCATAGTTTTGTTCACGTTTACCTTTAGGTCCATGCTCTCACACACTGTAGCAAACTTCCTCTGAGCGGTTTGTAGCTCATCCGCACTGTCACTTAATAAGACTGTGTCATCTGCATACACCAGAAGTCGTACATTTACTTCACCAACCATTACACCATTTGTATCGGTAATCATTGACACAGGTGACATCACACAGCCTTGTCGCACTCCTTGCTCAATATTAAAGTATTCACTCACACCTCCCCTAACACATGCCCGACTACCGTTGTATACTGCCCTTATTCCATTTATTAGATCTTTATTTACGCCATATTCATGTAATATTTCCCACAGCTTCTCTCTATTCACTCTGTCATATGCTTTCTCCAGATCTACAAACGCACAGTACAACTTCTTTTTTACCTTTAAACACTTTTCGATCACCTGCTAGAGAGCAACCATCTGATCGACACATCCTCTCCCTGGCATGAAGCCACCTTGCACATCCCACATCTTAGATTGTGTAGTTTCTCGTACTCTATCAATCAGTATCCTTCCAAATACTTTACCAGGTACGCTGAGCAATCTTATTCCTCTGTAGTTCTTACAATCACTCTTGTTCCCCTTACCCTTATACAATGGTACAATGATCGCGCTCTTCCAATCACTCGGCAGTTTTCTACACATAAGGCATACATTGAATAATTCACGAAATCTTCGTATAAGCTTTGCACCACCATACTTGAGCATTTCACCAGTGATTTCATCTACGCCTGCTCCCTTGCCGTTTTTATTTATAGCTACTTACTGCTCAACGGATACCCGTAAATAATGGCAAGTTCATTAAACCAACACTCTTAAGTATTTAAACGTTTAAGAAAGCCGTTCACTACTATCGTTCCCTTGAGTGAAACAAAAAACACAAAAAATGAGGTGCGATCTGCGAAATTTCCAAAAGCATATTGTAATCCTTGTCTGTCTGTCTTTTATGTAATTTTAAGGTCTGTTTGCCTTTCATGTAATTAGGTAATTAGTATGTATTTCCACAAATCCCTTGGAGGTATTTGAATAGTGAAAGGTTGCAGAAAGTGAATGTGCCGTAACTGTAAGCCATAAAAACCAGCTGTGTCCCCTGTCAAGACGTTCTTTCAATACGATTATCAACAACACTGGCAAGTGATCGTCTTTGATTTTAACCTTTATTTTATTTACTTTATTTAATGTTACGATTCAACGTTTCCATCATCTCATCTCGGTCTAAACCTGTTGTAAACCTTCACGCGATCAACACTCAACCTTACCCCGTACATCTACAGTGTTATGTAGTTACTATAATGGTTATGTAATGATGATAGTGATGAATATGAATAAAATAAAACACAGCGTCCTATAGTTGCGTTACGAGATGGAATCGATGTTATTTTCAAATCACAGGTGTATTATCAAAATTGGAAATGAAAGTCAGCTGGTTTATTTGTCCCCAGGCCTTTTTCCATTTTCTATAACTACTTTGTATGTGTGTGTGTGCGTGCGTGCGCGCGTGCGTGCGTGCGTACGTGTGTGTGCGTGCGTGCGTGTGCAAGCCAAACCTGTGTTTTTGAATTGAAAGTTGTTTTTTGCAAGCTGTAAGTTAAACCATATCAGTATTTTTGCATTGAAAGTTACGTTTTTGTAAGCTGTACGTTAAATTGAACCCGCATTTTTGAATTGAGAGTTGGTTTCGCAAGCTGTAAGTTAAATCAGTTTGGTATTTTTGAATTAAAAGTCGGTGATTGCAAGCTGTAAGTTAAATCAAACTGCAATTTTTGAATTTAGAGTTGGTTTTTGCAAGACGTAAGTTATGATTTGATTTATTGATTGAGATTGAAATTGAGATTGATTTGCGGATGATCAACTGTTTGCTCACGCCGGGTCCGTCACGTTTAGAGAATATCAACTCTGAGTATCGGTGAGCCTTATCTACAAAGTAAGCTATCGCTCATAGGAGTTAGGTATATACAGGAGAATCATTACCTGAAGGTTGTGAAGATTTGTTAGGTCTAGCTCTCTTCAACAAGTGTATTCCTTATAATATTCACAATTGTACTACCAAAAACTGATGGCTGTATACATTTGCTACCATACAGCTCTACGTATTTTTTTTGAAGCAATAAGCCACTTCCAATAATCATAGCTATTTACTGCTCAACGGATACCCGTGAATAATCACAAGTTTATTAAACCAAACGAATAAATAAAATAAAATAAACCGTAAAGTAGAAGTAAATAAAAGTGCCTGAAGAAGAAATCATCTTAAACTGTATAATAGCTTTTCAAATAAACCACGCTGCACGAAATGTATGTTAAGTTTCCTAAATAAACGTAAATTTTATTAACAAACGTCAAAAGTTTGTTACAAACTCAACGCCACCGCTCCAACCACCGGGTATCTTCTTGCGGACAACCTGTTTAACGTATCGCTCGTGACTCCTTCAGATGTCGCTATGTCAAACTTCTTAAAGTCTAACTAATCTCTTTACCAGAAATTCAAACCATACACGTGGTAAAAACGAGACAATCTTCGTGAACACGTACTAGAAAATACGTCATCAGTACAAAAACTTGCAGCAGCAGGCTGCAACGCAAATATCTGAAACCCGATATGTTTTCGTGGTCTCCCTACCTTGGAAAATCGACCCTATCTTAACACGTTATAATAACCGTAATCGCCTAAGTTTTAACTTCTTACCTGCACCAAGTTTTAAGTATCGCGTCGTTATATCATCTTAACTCGACAAAAATACGCTTTCGTAAAGCAACCTTAGCTACAAGGAATCAGTTTTGTTAATGACGCCTTTTCCATTTGAAAACTAAACTAACAAATCAACACTTATTTAATAATAGGATTACCCCATATCTACTAAAATAAAAACTCTCTTACTCTTTTTAATTATTTCATTGACCCATCAATAAGCGTGAACAACTATTCCTACAACACGCGCCATATGAAACCGCCAACATTTACACTTCAATATATTTACAAAGAAAAAACGCAACAATCTCAATTCGAATAATTTACAGTTTCTCTTAAGTTCAAACAAAGCCAAATATACCAAACATTCATAACTACATCAGTGCTTCTACACCACACAACTGAATATACCAACTTTCTGTTTTAAAATATGTCAAGTGCTCAAATAGAGACATAATAATTCTGTGAAATAAGGATATACTTAATTGCGATAAAGAGGAAACGAGTCAAACTAACTAAACATTGACAATGGAAAACTAAAGATAAGTAAATAGATAGTGACAAAAGTTAATACAGAAAGAAATGGTTGAGTGGAATAATAAAATAGCTAATTATTGTTAACTTATAAAATGGCAAATGTCATTAATGAAAAAACTACAATAGGGTAAACGATGAAATAAAAATGGTCTTTCGTAATATGACGATTAACAGTATTATACAGAACGGTGACAAAACATGAGTGTCATCATTTCTGAATTCTACAAGTTTAGAATAACGAATTAGGTAGTATATCAGCTTATAAATTAATGTAATGCGTGGATAATTCATATCACATGGTAACATGATATTTAGAGAGACGTAAATTGATGTGTAAGTGTCATAGATGAACCAGAGTATGTGGCTTATCAAAGTATCTATTCTGACAAGGTCTTTACTACAATGCAATCTACTGTATTAAACTACTTTTCATTTGAAACATAAATTATTTTATTCCTTTAGTTTAAACCACATCTGTGACTACTCTGCATATCAGGAAAATTGACGTGTATTATTTGAAATCAGACATAGCCAAGAATAGATACCCATTTCATATATTAATTAAAGCGAAAAGCTCCTGTTTGCTATTTCTGACAATCTTCATTGTTTCCAGATTGAAGGGCGATAAAATATTTATATCAAACAGTACATTTCCCTTCTTATACGTGCACTAATTTGATGACTTGACACAATTCAAGCATTTACCGATTTAAAGGTACTCATCATTCAACTAGAAATTATTCCTAAACGAACTTAATTGGAAGTGATTTCTCATAGTTAATGTTACCTTAATTGGGAAAATATAAAGTTAATTTAAATAAGTAATTGAAGAAATCGATATTCAGTTTATTTCCAAGTAAACACATCTATTGTATAGCTATGTCACAAATGTCCTAGTTTCTGCCTTTCGATATTCAGTATACGTGGACGGTACGTTGAACAATGCAGATCAAAATCGTTGTTCAGAATAGTTTTCAATATAAATTTATCTGTATTTTCCATCTCGTTCTCATATGATATTGTTTAGTTTAGTCTTAGAATAGTTGTATATGCAAAATAATTAGTGCTCGAGGTTTTGTAAGCATATTGTCGACTATAAGAGATGTATTTTGCTACATAGAAAATTTAACCGCAGTCTATCAAAGGTAAGTGCGTCATAACTGTAGTTTATAGTAATAAATGTTACGACACAAGGAAGAAAATAAAATGTTTTCCTTTCTGCAATTCTCAAACTAAAAATAAGTTAATCCTGATTAGGTAGCAACTTATAATAAATTGTAAATTTTATGGAAAATAAGGTATATTCTGTTAAAAATGGTATAGATGTAAAAAATACAATTAAAATGAGTATCGTCGTTTTTATTTTGTATACTTGATTGGAATGTAATTAATATGTAATATTGAAAAAATATGAAAGTTGCAAAAAAACAGACATTTACTTGCAGGAAGTGTTTTGTAATTTTTAAGAAATGAAGTCTCATTTTCACATTTAATGCTACCAAACTAACGTTTACGACAGTACCAACTTAAATATTTTAACGTCAATGTCTAACTTTACTAATTATCATTTGAAACTTTCAATGTTGCCAAACTATATTTTTGGAAGCACTCAAATTTTTGGCGTGCAATGTAACCAAAATGATATTAATGTAAGTGCCAACTTAAACATGTTAATAAGTAATCGTCTTAAACTCAATGTCTGACTCACAAACCACTAAAAATAGACTGTTCACTGCTATAGGAAAATGAATGGTAGAGAAATGCGGGACGGCGACTTTATAAGAGGAAGGGAGATTTGTATGTTGATTAACCTGTTCCCAAAATTACAGTTGGCACTATGAGAATTATAAAATTAAAGTGTGAAATGTGCTAATTCAATCGAAGTGATTTTCGTTTAAACCTTAAGAACATACATAATCGTAGTATAATTCAGTGACAATCGTTCAATATTTGGTTTTTGTGTTCATTTTTTGCTGATTTAGTATTTATTGATTCTATTGTGTATTAAAGTTTATAGTTTTCGGGTAAGTTTGTAAAATTGCGTACATATTTTTAGAATTTTTTAGAATTAAGAACATAAAATGGTCACCGCATGTTTAATATGTAAGAGTAGGGAGAGAAATGTCAGTAGATTTAGATTTCCAAACCCAAAACACTTGTATTTGAAGCCCATCTTTACCAAACAGGTTGAACTTGTTAATGTGGAATAGCAAAGTTGGACATGGGTTGATCTTTATAAAAAGAAATGTGTATGTGCTCATCACTTTAAAGAAAGTGATATTATTAAAGACTTCAGCACAATTATATTACGGAATAATGTCCCCTCCCCCCCTTGTATCTTTTGAACGGTTTTACTTATACTAATGAAATTTGAAGAGTGAATATAAACGGAAATAAGCTTCTCAACTAGTCATGACAAGTGACGTAATAGTCATATATGACGTCACAGGGCCACAGTGACCAATAATTTTGAATAGTATCTTATGGCAAGTGACATCTCGTTTGAAAGGTATTAAAATTAGCTATTCAGTCATACTAATTTTGTTAGGGTTTAGGTTGATTTTGATAGAAAAATTAAATAAATACTAAAATTATAGTTTGGCATTTAATTAATCAATATTGTAAAGTCTGCCTCTGGTTAATTGTCAAAAAGTTGACGTTTTTAATTCTCTCGTTGTTTTACTTTGATAAGTTTTATACCTTGACTATTCAGTTTAATTATTCTTTAACTCGACGTTTAAGTGTCTACATAGACAAAATGGTACGTACGGTAGCCGACAAAGTAGCAGCTATCTTAATAATTGGTGAATGTAGAAACAATTTCCATGTATCGGAACGTCTTTTTAATGAGAGGTCGCCCTATATCGAGGACTTATTTGGGGGAACTTCTTCAGAAGTTTGAAGCAACCGGTAGTGTTCAAGATGTCAAACGATCTGGTCGACCAACAATTAGTGTCGACAAAAAAATCGACATAATTGCAGAAATGGTAGTACATCCTACTTCTTCTACATCCCAAGTTGCGTCTATCTGTGAAGTCAGTCAAAGCACAGTACATAGGGTGTTGGCTAAAAACAAATTTCATCCATACAAATTAAAAATGGTGCACCAACTTTCAGATGATGACCCCGACCGAAGATTAGAATTCTGTGAAAATATGTCCAATCAAATTATCCAACACCCAGACTACATAAAATCAATTTGTTTTAGTGACGAAAGTACTTTCTTCCTCAATGGAAACGTTAACACACAAAATGTGAGATGTTAGAGTGACACAAATTCTCAAATCTTTCGTGAAAAACATACTCAATTTCCAGAAAAATTAAATGTTTGGGCAGGTACTTTGGGAAACCACATAGTTGGACCTGTTTTTCTCAATGCTAACTTAACCGGTGAAGTGTATCTGGATATGTTACAAAACGCAATTGAACCGTTAATTCTTGAAATGTTGGAAGATAATCTAGATGAATTCGGCAACTTGGAAATAACGTTCCAACAAGATGGTGCTCCTGTACACTATTATGGTGCAGTAAGACGTTACTGGGATTAAGAATATCGTGGCAAATGGATTGGACGACGAGGTCCGATAGAATGGCCAGCTCGGTCACCAGGCCTGACACCATTAAATTTTTTTCTGTGGGGGTACTTAAAATCTAAGGTTTACGCTACAGCACCTGGCAGTATGCACATTTTGAAACAAAGAATTGTTGAAGAATGTAGAGCAATTTCCGCAGACACATTTAAACTAGTACGACAAAAGTTTAGCAATAGGATGCATTACTGTCAGGAATTGAGTGGAGCACATTTCCAACATTTACTATAAGAATTGGTCCTTGAATCTTGATTAATTAAATGCCAAACTATAATATTAGTATTTATTTAATTTTTCTATCAAAATCAACCTAAACCCTAACAAAATTAGTATGGCTGAATAGGTAATTTTAATACCTTTCAAACGAGATGTCACTTGCCATAAGGTACTATTTGAAATTATTGGTCACTGTGGCCCTGTAACGTCATATATGACTATTACTTCACTTGTCATGACTAGTTGAGCAGCTTATGTCCGTTTATATTCACCCTCCAAATTTCATTAGTATAAGTAAAACCGTTCAAAAGATACAAGGGGGGAGAGGACTTTTGACTAGCACTGTATAAGGTAAGCTTGATATAATTTACAAATACAATACTATTCTTAATTTATTATGAGTTTTTGTCTTCATATCTACATTTATTTCAGGATTATAAAGAAAAAACTAATTCTGAATGTTCCATAAGGGTTATTCCACTATTCCATTCCACCCATTTCATCAAATTCACTGCCAGATGTGCCTACATCGTCCATTACTACAACTTCCAGTACAACCTTTGCCAGAGATGCTGAAACAAAAATATGAGAACTAAAGCAAGAGTTGAAAGTTTTAAAAAAAGGCACACACAATTAAAATGTGTTACCAATAAGCAACGTCTTCGGCAGAAAAACTACAAAAAACAAATTTCAAAGGCCGATAGGTTTGTAGGCAAAATGAAGCGTTTGTTGATGCAACAGAAAATGTCAGTGGATGCAGACAATTGTTTTTAAATATGTGTAGTCGTCAAAACAAATCTGGAAATGGTTGGAAATTTAGCTTAAATGAAAAAATTTTAGCTTTATCTATACACAAACGTGGTCCAAGAGCATATCGGTATCTAACTGACTTTTGTAGATTACCTTCTCGCTGCACTTTATTGCGTTTATTGTCTGACATTAAGTTAAAATCAGGTAATTATCTCTTCAATACAAACTTATTTGACATTATTAGGGCATAATATGCAAATTAATAGACCTGTACCTATCCTCACATTCAGTAGACATCTTTGATATGCAAAAAATAGTGTAAAATTAACAAAATATTGTTAATATCTTTTGATATTTTATATTGTGGATCCAAAGTGGCACGACCTCTGACATCAGGATGCACATTAGCCGAACCACACTTTTGACGGGATCGTTGAGTTGTACACTTCATTGTTTCCATATTAAACCATGGATCGTAGGTACTTTTAGAAAGGAATATATGGATATGTCTGTGTCTTTTTTGTTTGCCGTCTGCGCATTTCAAAGCCGTGCCAGTTTGCATTCACTTCATCTAATAGGTGTATATTATAGATATTGACAATTTTTAAGTTTCAAAGATGTCATATTCAATTATCTGAGAACTGTTGCTAACAAGATCCATCCTCTTGATTTAAATTGTTCGCTTGTCTTTGATGAGATCTTTTTAAAACCTAGTATGTATAATCTATCATAAGTTTATATTGACATTTAACCAAGTTACTGTTTCTAGGGTTAAAATTCAATGTGGGGGATGGTAAAATATATGGGTCTGAAGATAGTAAAGCAATAAAGATTGCAGATCATGCTTTGGTTTTCATGCTCAAAGGATTAAAGGATAATTGGAAAATACCCTTAGCCTTTTTTTTTAAAGAGGTGTAAAGCGTGCAGAATTAATTAATATAATTACTTACATTGTTGGAAAAGTACGTAATTGTGGTTTTAAAATAAGAACTACAATTTCTAATCAGGTCTCCAGTAATGTGTCGACAATAAATGATTTAATTTTAAAAACTAGTGAATTATGTTAAGAAAAATATAAATTTATATGAAATTCATGGAAATAAAATATACCATTTTTTCGATGTACCTCATCTACTAAAAGGAATCAGAAATAATTTATTTCATGCAGATCTTAAATTTGATTTTGGTTCTGGAAAGGGAATTGCAAATTGGGAGGATTTAGTGAATGCATACCATTTCAATCATGATAATATGGATGGCTGCTCTGGTATTCCAAAGAAATACAGGGTGGGCCACCACCAACGCGTCGGTCTCTAGCACCCAAACGACTGAATTTTTTCAAAATCTGTTTGGGCGAGAATATGTAAGCCTTCGTGGACTACAATCTAAAATTAGTTTGATTTATACAGGGTGATCTACAAACTTGTTACTTATCAAAGCTTTTTTTTGAAATAAGGTAGACTTTCATTAGAGTTCCCTATAGTGTGAGAAGAGTTCTCAAAAAACACAAATTTCATGCTTATCACATATCACATTTGATAAAATGTAACATGGAACATATGCGGATTATGTGAACCAAACATGAATAAAATGTAAGAATGCATCCTAACATGATATGCTAAAATACTTTAAGCTAGACTTATTAAAACAATTATCAATAGATAACTTACAATTAATGTAAAAATTGGGCAAAATGGAAGACCACTCGAAAACGTTCTTGTGAAATTTGAACGTGACGAACATGTTGAGATAAGGGAAATTATCAATTACAATTTACATTAAAATTGTAAGTTTAAGACTATAAAATTTTATGTATCTGACCTCAGTAAATTTTAGATTTCGTCCTGATTATTTCGAAATTTCGATATAGTAATGGAATTTTAAATTTTTTTAAAATTATCAGTCCTTTTAAAACACAAAGTTGTTCCTAGCTTATTTTTATTTTATTCGAAGTGGGTCATTATTTATTACTTCCAACTTTTTGGTGCTCTAACATTATATATATATATATATATATATATATATATATATATATATATATATATATATATATATATATATATATTGAAAATTGTTTATAGGCGTTTTGCGCTGGTGATATTACTTAAAAAATTTTAAAGTCTCATTTCCATTTTATTTTCCTTCTCCAACTGATTTGTTCATTGTTACCGAATAAAACTAAGGTCCTGCTGTTTCAGTTCGATTATTAACACAAATCGTTGGAGAAAAAAACAAAAACAAAATTTAGCAAAGTCAGAAACATTAATTATGAAATCAACATTTCATATCATATAATATACATGAAATCTAAAATCAAAATATATACAGGGTGGGCCACCACCAACGCGTCGGTCTCTAGCACCCAAACGACTGAATTTTTCAAAATCTGTTTTGCGAGAATATGTAAGCCTTCTGACTACAATCTAAAATTAGTTTGATTTATACAGGGTGATCTACAAACTTGTTACTTATCAAAGTTATATTATTTTAAATGGAATACCTCCTTTTAATTTTTTTTGAAATAAGGTGTAAAAATAAGGTAGACTTTCATTAGAGTTCCTATACCTAAACCTTACAGTTTCCGAAATATTTAACATTTTTGAAAATGTAGGGTTGTCAAAAATTCAAGTATTTTCGATTCAGAAAAGATGAGACAATCTAATCTAGTGTCATCGTAATAAGGATATTTGGAAGTACGTATTCTGTTGTTTATTGTTTCAAATCATAATTTATAAAATACAAAGAATAACGCGTAAAGTTAACAAACTTCAAAGTTAAATATCTTTGTTATTTTAAATACAACGCCCAAGAAATTTTTTATCGAATGGAATTAAATGGAATAGTATTCTTATAATGACAATATGTTTCGGAAATTAACTGTATTACGTTGTTCAATCTATACCGTAAATAACTTCATAATACTTTATTTTTCGAGAAATTAGTGTATTTGCTACATTTTTAGAAATTACGCCATTAACTCATGTCGATCAGTTCGAATTCTGTGATTTACAAAGGTTACAAATGTGTTAAACGGTTTTTGGTTTATTAAGGTTTTCAAGGTTATACGGTTACTGGTCTTGAACAAGACCGTTTTACATTATGCACCGAGAGCCTACTGCTGGATTTGTCACTACAGTAAATGTTCAAACTGATGACCGTCTTCTTGAATGCATAGTCTAATTCTTTCTTCCAAATTTTGTCTGTCTTTTCTTAACATATCTGGAGTAATTGTGTCCACCACATTTCTAATTCTCTCTTTCATATTGTCTGCAGTAGTAGCAGGAATATTGTAAACAATATTTTTAATATAGCCCCATAAAAAGTAATCCATTGGAGTAAGACAAGGCGATCTTGGTGGTCAATGACATGGTCCGTTCCTTCCAATCCATTTATTAACAAATTTCCTAGTTAAATAATTTCTAACTCTACGATCAAAGTGTGTCGATGCCCCATCTAATTGTAGCCACATATTCCCTCTAATGTTCAACGGAACGTTTTCGAGAAGTGTCCAAAAGTCTCGCTTTAAAAATCTCAAAAATTTTCTACCACTTAAATGACCATTGAAAAGTATGGTCCAATTACCTGATCTCCAATAATTCCTGCCCATACGTTTATGCTCCAACGATTTTGGCGGTCAACAGTATTAAAAGCATGCCTATTCTCGGTATCATAATAGTGAAAATTATGTCTATTTACCAAACCGTTGTTGTGAAATGTTGATTCATCAGTAAACAAAACGAAATTTAAAAATCTTGTTGATCCCTATTTTTCAATTGCCCACAAACAGAAATCTATTCGTTGTTGAAAGTCATTGCCATACAAATTTTGATGAATTTCTACGTGATAAGCATGAAATTTGTGTTTTTTGAGAACTCTTCTCACACTTCTTCTACTTAAATCTGTTTGTCTAGCAATTACTCTAGTACTAATGTGGGAATTTTCAGCGATAGATCCTAATACTAAAAACTCACTATCTTCATTGCCAGTTACCGGTTTACTTTTATTAGGTTTTGGATAGGCAGTGGCTCGAAATGTTTGTAAAGCCTTTCAAAAGCTCTCGTATCAGGATGGATGCGATCAGGGTACTTTTGGGCATAAACCCTGGAAGCCAAAAGACAATTTTCATGGCATTCTCCTATGGTCAACACCATATCCACTCTTTCTTGCACTGAATATTTCATTGTAATGAAAAAATCATCAATAGTTATAAACACTGTCATATTTTGAAATACGTCAATATGACAGAAACGTTTATAAATCAAAGAATTCTAACTGATCGACATGAGTTAATGGCATAATTTCTAAAAATGTAACAAATACACTAATTTCTCGAAAAGTATTGAAGTTAGGTATGGGGAACCCTAATACAGTTTGAACTATTGTCAAAAGACTATTCCATTCCGATAAAAATTTCTTGGGCGTTGTATTTAAAATAACAAAGATATTTAACTTTGAAGTTTGTTAACTTTACGCGTTATTCTTTGTATTTTATAAATTATGATTTGAAACAATAAACAACAGAATACGTACTTCCAAATATCCTTATTACGATGACCTAGATTAGATTGTCTCATCTTTTCTGAATCGAAAAATACTTGAATTTTTTGACAACCCAACATTTTCAAAAAATGTTAATTATTTCGGAAACTGTAAGGTTTAGGTATAGGGAACTCTAATGAAAGTCTACCTTGTTTTACACCTATTTCAAAAAAAAAAAATTAAAAGGAGGGTATTCCATTTAAAATAATATAACTTTGATAAGTAACAAGTTTGTAGATCACCCTGTATAAATCAAACTAATTTTAGTTTGTAGTCCTAGAAGGCTTACATATTCTCGCCCAAACAGATTTTGAAAAAATTCAGTAGTTTGGGTGCTAGAGACCGACGCGTTGGTGGTGGCCCACCCTGTATAATTATCATGTAGAAAAAAATAAAATTAAAAATATGAAGGTGAAATACGCAGCTCAAGTCTTCAGTCACAGTATGGCGCATGGCTAAAAATTCTTTCCCTGAATGGTAAGTGGGTACAGTAAAGATTCTTCGATTTATTTTATGTTGGGTCTACTTAATTAAATTCAGATTATAAATTTGATGTAATTGTCCATATCTACATTTGTTATTAATTTAACTGCTATAAAAAGCGATTTGGTGTACCTACCTACATCTATTTTTCACTTGTTTTTGTAAAGTTTTACTTCTGTGTAGCATTTTTTCAATTTTTAGGTGCATTTATAGATCAAAGTGGATCCAAAACAGCAGAGGTGGTTAGGTTTTTTAATGATTTCTTTGATTCAGTTAATGGAAACAATAAATATGGTGGAAAAAGGAGATTGTTAAGTGGTGCAGTATCCAATACTTCTCTTCACATATCATTCTGGAAAGATGCAATTGTGAAAATAAGAACAATGTCATTAAAGAATTGGATTTTTACTTTAAAGTCATTTATACGTTTGTGGAAAGATTTAAAAAATGACTGTTTTCAATGTCTATTACACAAACGCTTAAATCAAGATGCTTTGGAGAATACGAAGACAAGGCAAGTTTAACACCAATCCGTCACCATGGGAATTTGTCAATAACTACAAAAGTTTAATGTTAAATAATCTATCTTCAAAACATTCACTTGGTGCTAATTGTGAGATAAATGAATCATACGGCTTAATAACATCAATAAAAGACTTTATATCGCATTTCAACTATGATAAACATCACGACAAAAATGATGAAAGATTTGAAATAATTTATGACCATTCCTTTATAAATTTGTCTTCTGGTGTTGTCAATATTGCACGAAAGTAGTACTGCGACAACTTTGGCCGCCATCTTAGATTTTGACGTCACAAGACCGCCCACGTAGGAGACCATATTTTCCACCCCTGCTGGAATTTTCATCCCTGATTATTTTTGACCCGCTCACGTGTAGGACGTATTTTGTCACCCCTATTTTTTTACACACTCACGTATGAGACCGTATTTTCAACCCCTGCTGGAATTTTCATCCCTAATTATTTTTACTCGCCAACGTGGGGGACGCGTTTTTTCACCCCTAATTTTTTACACACCCACGTGTGAGACCGTATTTTCAACGGCAGCTGGAATTTTTATCCCTAATTATTTTTTTACACACCCACGTGTAGGACGTGTTTTTTTACCCTTATTTTATGACAGCTCACGTATAGGACGCGTATTTTCTACCCTATGGTTTCTTTTCGAGGGTCAACCCTAATTAGAGCCTTTCTTTACTTGCTCACGTGAGGGGTTGGTCTTGGTGCTGGGGCTGGACCTGGAGTTGGTCTTGGGGTCGGGGCTGCAGCTGGTCTTGGACTTGGGCTAAGTCTTAGGGTTGGTCTTGGACCTGGGGCTAGGTCTTGGACTTGGAGTTGGTCTTAGGGTTATTTTTGATGGTCATCTAATTAAGCTCCTTTGGTTGTATTAAGAGTAGTAGCCCCTGGAGGTTAGGCAAACGCACACGCATACAATGTTGGAAATTGCATAATTACCCTAATAAGATATTATTATTAAAATTATCGATCCTATTGTCTAAATGATCATATGCTATTGGGTACGTTCGGACGATCTTTACCTATACGAGAGAACGTATTTCTAATAAGGAGGTTCTCGTAAGACACGTGTAGGGTTTCGCAACTTGTTCTCGGGCCTTCGCCCCCTGGTTGGAGATGGCGTAGGGACCTTAACCTTGTAAGGCAAGTGTAGAGCTTAGCCCCTATCGTGGCCCCATTGGTGCAATTGTATGCGAGTTCTAACTTAATCTTACAGCTGTAGGCCTTCGCCCCGTCATACAAAATTGTATTCTAATAAGGAGGTTCTTGTAAGACAGGACTTGTATCAGGGTCTGCGCCCTGGCCCCTTCGAGTTAAAATTGATTTTAACGCCATCTAGTGGCGTATAGACTAATGGACATTTTCTATAGTAGAAGCTGATAATTCACAGCTCCCTCTTGCTCTATCTTGTTTCTCTCTCACCCCTCTCTCTTTCGGCTCTTTCTCACACACACAAACAAATCAATTAATTAATCAATCTAAAACAAATCACGCTCGATCACCAGATCAATCTCAATCAATCAATCAACGAAATTATGTCTTACCGTTTGCGGAAACCAGATTACAGTTCAAAACTGAATACATTAAAGTCTAATTAAATATGACGTGAAGTAATAAATAATTTCTACCTAATGCAATGATGCTTTATGTATAGGCAGATGCTCTAAACAGTCACCACCTATACATTCGGAAATCATCTGATTTATTTGCATGTTCAATTACATACACACAAAATTGTTTCATTGTAACGTGTTCATTAACAGTTGTAAAACCCCATTAAAAAGACTGAAAGTAATAATTACTTATATATAACATAGAGTTAAATTAAATTAACATGTTTTAAGAATATCAAACTGATATAATGGAAATAAAAGGCAAAAGGTTTTAATGGTTTTATTATTATACGTGAATTAACAATAACTACAAGTTTAAAATCAACGAATACGTACCAACTATCTGTAGGGTTCATCTTATGACGTCATCCTATAAGAGTAATAATACATTTTAAAAATCTTTATCGACATTTTTGTTAGCAATATCAGGTAAAAAACATATATTAAAAATAATACGCTTACCTTTAGAAGTGTTTTTTCCTTCAGCTGTATCGTACGTTGAACTGAAATATTTTTTATACGTGTCCATATGTAATCTCACTAAACACGATTTGTAAATGGTTGGATATAAACTAGCTATTACATTCCGATCATTACCTAAGTTAGAAAGTAATACACAAAACCTGATTACTACTACTCGTATTTTATCTTTCTCTTAAAAATAATTAATAACAAATCGGTTTGAAAAATATTCATATTGTGCATACGGACACACAAATTGTTTTTATAAAAAAAACCACATTCAGAGTTTGGAATGTAATTACGTGTGCAACATACGGTTTTTAATTGACCATGTATTTTCTCATATTATTTTTTTATAAATCTTTTAAGTTTTTATTACCATGATTGTTATTAAAATTATCACATCTCTATTAATGATCATTTTGATATAAAAGGGATGCCTAAAATTTATCATTGCATTTTCAATTTTGGTAAAACATAATTTCGTTTTGAGGAAACGACCTTCAAAACAACCAATCAAACCAGATACATAAGAATGCTTTAATTATATCCATTTAAATAGCAAAATAAATAAATTCAAGATGTATCTGAAAATGACTTCTATCAAACAAAAAAGGTTGTTTCCTTTTAAAAAACCTTAGATTTTTATAAAACAACACCGAACGTCCTAGTCGTTATTGAAAATACTCAACCATCTATGTACAGTATACATTGCAATAACAAATATAATTCAACCCATTACTTTAAAATAAATGTGTAATTAAGAGCTGGTTGGTATACATCAGAATGTTATTTGTTAACATGCAATTTAAACACGCGTTGAATAAGTGGTCTTGATTGCTTATATGCTTTATTTACACAGACCTTTTGAGAATTTTATGTCAAGGGCCCGCGACAAGGGGAAAGACCCGAGGACAAGTTCCTAGGAACTGTATGTAGTTTTGAAAATATTCAGCTACGTGGAACTATGATCAATCTCTATTACAGAAAAACGTCTGTTAGCTCATACACCACTAGATGGCGCCACAAACAAGCTCAAACTTCCAGCCAACCGGTCACGACAGACGAGAGACGAAAGGACAAGAAACGCGGGATGAGAGACAAAGTCGTTTAATTTCCAACGC
Organism: Vesta saturnalis; assembly: GCA_036346205.1. Lineage (NCBI taxonomy): Eukaryota > Metazoa > Arthropoda > Insecta > Coleoptera > Lampyridae > Vesta > Vesta saturnalis. Next base: position 351,441 of record JARFJB010001466.1, read on the forward strand.
TTTTGTTTTGTATTAAATCCAATAAGATTGATAGAAACTGGCTTCTTAAATATACAAATTATACACAAACCCGAAAGTCCATTCCGAAAACAAGATTATTAATAAAAAATTGAAAGAAAACTTAGCGTTTAAAAAATATATTTAAACAATACATCATTTATTTATTTAATTTAATTACATTATCAGTCTTCTCCTTTTTACGACTGTAATTCGTCACTATCGGCATGGTCTTGAGATTCGTCCTTTCCCTCTATCTCATCAGTCTTCTTCTTCTGTGAATCATCATTATCATCATGAGTGTGAGATACATTCACCTCATCCACTTCATTGTTTTCATCATCAGCTTGAACCGTTATATTGTAGTAGTTTACTAACAAATTCCTGAAATCTCTAATGTCTTCTGATGTTGGTTCATAAACAGGAGAATACATTATAATAATAATGCTTACTCGCTGGAGACTATATACACAGGTAAAATTTTGCGATGCAATGTTTTCATATAGGTACGAATCGCATTAACCGTACTATAGTTAGTGTGACCCAACTCCTCGGCACCCGAAGATAACCGATCCTATCCGAACATTGTTGAGTACTTACACCCATTCCTCCAATATAATTTAAATGAAATTGAATAAACAAGTTTTATAACACTTTTATTTCTTCACACAAAAAATAGGTAACATTTTTATACACAAATTACAATTCTCTCTTTATGTCTAATAGGCGTATCCTTTAGTACATCCAATTTAATTCTAATTTTGTAATTTAAATCTATACTTTGTGCTTCCTATTCTCTTTCTAGATATACATAACGTATCCAGACCGTCGAAATGTAATACGTTATGTAATTTATTTCTTGTGGTTATCGGTTTAATACCTATTAAAACTAATTCTGCCCCCTCGAATAATCGCTCCAATTTCCTACAGTCTCTAGACTTTATAATACGTTTAATTTTTACATAGAAGCTTCGTTAATTTATCCATGTCTTGTTGAAGGAAATTAACATTTTTCTCTCGTGCGCTTCTTGTCTCTCTTCTTTTTACCTTTTTTCATTTTCCTCCTTCTCTCTTCTCTCTTCTCTCTCTCTCTCGCTTTCTCGTCTTTTATCTAGTTTCTCTCTTCTTCTTCTCCTGTCGACAAGAGAACAAGTTGCGAAGCCCTACACGTATCTTACGAGAACCTCCTTATTAGAAATACTACGTTTTCTCATATAGGTAAAGATCGTCCGAACGTACCCTAATAGCATATGACCATTTGACAATAGGATCGATAATTTTAATAATAATATCTTATTAGGTAATTATGCAATTTCCAACATTGTATGCTGTGCGTTTGCCTAACCTCCAGTACTGCTCTTAATACAACCAAGGACCTTAATTGATGACCATCAAAATAACCTAAGACCAACTCAAGTCCAAGATAGCCAGGTCCAAGACCAATAAGACTTAGCAAGTCCAAGACCAGCTCAGTCGAAAGACCAGCTCAGGTCCAGCAGCACCAAGACCAATCACGTGAGCAAGTACAGAAAGGCTCTAATTAGAGTTGACCCTCGAAAAGAAACCATAAGAAAATACGTCCTTACATGAGCTGTCATAAAATAGGGGTGAAAAAACACGTCCTACACGTGGGTGTGTAAAAAATAATTAGGGATAAAAATTCCAGCAGTGGTTGAAAATACGGTCTCACACGTGGGTGTGTAAAAACGCGTCCCCCACGTTGGCGAGTAAAAATAATTAGGGATGAAAATTCCAGCAGGGGTTGAACATACGGTCTCACACGTGAGTGTGTAAAAAAATACGTCCTACACGTGAGCGAGTAAAAAATAATTAGGGATGAAATTTTCAGCTGGGGTGGAAAATATGGTCTCCCACGTGGGCGGTCTTGTGACGTCAAAATCCAAGATGGCGGCCAAAGTTGACCAGAAGACAAATTTATAAAGGAATGGTCATAAATTATTTCAAATATTCAAATATTGAAACACCTCAATCTAATTTAATTATTATGAAGGAATATTATACTGATAAAAAATTACAATATCCTTCTCATAATTTATTAGAAGCTGTAACTGCTTGCAGGAGCAAGATTTTGCAGGTATTACCTGAAATTTGTCAGCAAAATGTTTATTCGTTGGTTAATAGAATAATATTTACGCATATATAGAGCTAGTTCTTTTTTAAAGTAATTTCTGGTAGCAAATTGTATAATTTAGTACTCTTATACATTAATGTATTTTGGGTGACAAGCGTTCCTGAAGTAATGGTGATTTGTAACTATCTTTATTTCTGGTATTATACGAATGTATATCGCAATGTTTAACTAATATACACAGTATGTATATTATCCCCAAAACCACAGAAATATAAGTTATAATGAGCTTGACAAGGGTAAGCTGTGAGCTTGTACTTACGCCCACAGTATTTTATAATTTATCATTATAATACACAAACAATAATATCCCTTCCGGCCGACGCAAGATCTTACGTACCTTAGCCTGAAAAAGCCAATTTAATAAACATATTAAATCAGTTATTCACAAGAAAGAAAAATTAATTAAATAATTCAGCTTGCCTTTCGTTTAACAAACTGAATACAGACCCCTTTTTATTCAGATACCTAAATACAATTGGAAAAGCTTATTCAGTCCACTTAATGTATCTCGAATAAAAAGAATATAAGTAATTAAGCAACTTAAATTAGAAAAAGAAATTGGTCCGAACAACCTTATCCATAAAACAGTCGTGTATATTATATATGTGAGTTACCTAATAGCATTTACATTAGCACGAATTTTGCGCTAACATTGACATGATTCAATATCACGCTACATAAAAAAAAATGTTACATCTGGTATAAACATAAAAGTTGCAGCACAGCTACTGCGCACGACTACATAACCAGAAGTACAAAATTAATTATTCCCAAATTGGAGGTTATACATGAGATCCCTGTGTGACACAAAACTAATTTTAACAAAAATTATTCAAAATGTTGATCGTTCAGTGTGCGTAAAATCTTAAATAATGGTTTCACATATAGCAGTTCTATATGAGCGGAATTGTGTTGCAAATTAGCTGAAGTCAGGTATCAAACTATCTCCGAACTTATACTACAGGTATTATGTTTAACCAATACTCGTGGACAGAATTAGTATAAATGTATTTAATTTCGTTGTAGGCAATCGTAACTTGCTGAAAGAAATTTAGGTACGAGTTGCATTCTTGGGTAAAAAGGTTTGTCAAATACTTGCTAACAGAATTAAGGTAAATGTACTTAATTTCGTTGTAGGCGATCGTAATCTGCTGAAAGCAATTTATACATGCGATAAAGGAAAGAACTGACCTGTGATTACGAAGACTTATGTGTTATCCAAGGTAGCTAGGATTTCACCAGCTTCAATACAAATGTAATTTCAACGATCACGAACCCCAACTACGTGAGCCACAGCTGGATGAAGTACACTAGCAGCACAGTCCTAATAATAAGCCCAAGACATATAGAACGGATAATCTTGTTACATCAATAAAGACACAACCAGACGTAAACATGAACTTGATGTAAATATGGTAATATAATTGTATGTTAACGTAATGGTATGTAACCCTAATTGCTAAAACGAATATAAAGCATTACAACGGTGTTTATTCAGTAATAATATGTTACCTCTAAGGTCGAATGCGAGCGTTAGTGTAAATGTTTTAATCAATTTGTTAACTCTATTTCTTTGAAGAAGTATTGTGAAGTTCTTTTGTGTTTGGAACCTGAAAGAGAAATTCTAATTACAACGAGGTTCAACAAGATCTGATACGGCTTACCTAAATGTGTGCATGAAGTGAATTATTTCTATTATATCCGCCTTTAATAGCGATTATATCACTTCTATACAACAAATCGATGCTATATTGTGAAAATTTTCCAAAAAATGATGCTTAACATCTACAAAATAGAAACAGGAAAATGTTCTAGAAATTTCCAAACCTTCCACAGCAATGGCGGTTTTGAAAGAAAAGCCAACGCCTCAAGAAACACTTTTACAACTGGAAAAATATTCTTATCAAATTATACAGTGTATTTATTTAGAATAGCAAAATAACAGATCCCTTTTCAGAGTTAAGTATACCAATCATATGTGAAGTAGAAATTAGGTACAGTATAGGAATAATGTATATCATTTAATCCATCATACTCATTAGTAAATGTCGTAAATACAGAAATTTTAAGTCATTATAGTAAAGAAAATAGATACTAGTAAGCTTAAAGCACATTACTAAATGTTCAAATCACAGATACTTATTGAAGGTAGCTTTTAGAAACAGTAACCAGATAAATTTCTACAATCGATCCTATATCGATTTTTGCACGTTACAGTTGCCAAACTAAATTTTTGGAAGTATTCAACTTTTTGATATGCAATGTTACCAAAATTATATTTATGAGTGTACCAATTAAAACATTTTAATTACTAACATTATTAACCTCAATATTGGACTTTAACAATTGTCATTAAGAATTCTGTTGCCAAATTACATGTTCATTTACTGTCTTTTTGACATACCAAAATAATATTTATAAAATTAAAAATGCTATGAAAGTTGAAATGTTGTCAAATTACATATTGGGAAGTAAGTATTCAATTATTGTAAAATGAAATGTCATATTGACATACAAAACTACCAAAATATTATTTATAAAATTACAAAATGCTATGAAAGTTGAAATGTCAAATTACATGTTGGGAAGTATTCAACTATTGTAAAATGAAATGTCATATTGACATACAAAGCTACCGAAATAATATTTATGAAAGTAAAAATTTCATGAAAGTTTAAACATTGCCAAATTACATATTGGAAAGTATTCAACAATTGCAAAATAAAGTGTCTGTTTGACATGCAATGCTACCAAAATAATATTTTCTGCAAGTACAGTCTGATATGTAATAATTAAATTAAGCTGTTAACCATCAAAATGTCATTCAGACCTTTAAGAATAACTATCTTCAATTTTTGAAAATAATCAAATAAGCATACATAAAAACATATTACTACATTAAAACAATTACGTCTTTAAACGCTAATAATTCATTTGATTCGTATATGCTATTTTATATTTTTACGTGCCTTCAAATGATCTAAAAAGGAATAGTAATTAAAATTAATGTTAAAGAGATTACTCACCTGACAATTTATTGAATCATTACTAACTGAGCTGTATATTTCAAATTTTGTTGTTCTGTAAACAAATACATAGTAGTTTCAATTATAAATTTGTTACAATACAAAATAATATCATTATAATTGTTTTTACTTGGATTAAATAAATATGTTTATTAAGTGTGAAAGTACTTTATAGATAGGTTATGTGTGTCAAAGTAACAAATGTAACATTCATACTGAAAACGTAAGGTTCTCTTAAAAATTTTTCAATCAGTGGTAACGTTTACAGTAGTGCAAATGTAAATGTTGTAGTTCCAATGAAATTAAGAAACTGAGAATTTTAAATATAATATAAAACATTTTCTTTACTATACATAAAATTTCTTTCAAAAATAACATAATTACAATTAAATCAGATTGAAATATATGAAAAATTAGTTAAAAACTTAAACAAATGTTTCTCAAATTTAAATAAGTTATGAAAACGAATAAACATTTTTACATTGCAGTGTCATTTTAAGTTAATTGTAATAATGCTTACATAGTTATATTAATCAGAAGAAGTACATAATTATACTAAAAAGTATGTTTTTTATTGGGCAAAACCGGGTTCTTAATAATTCACCTTTCTGCAGGCAATTAACGTGCATTTCGTGCAGCGTGTGTTGCATATCTAGTTGCATAGAAACATGCATTTAAATATTTTAATTAGAACTAGTACGCATATCGTTTGGACATTCAGTTTCAGACATGTTCATGCGCAAATACTATTTAGCGATGCTTTATTGATGATATTTTTTAGGTGGGTGTTGCTCGTTAAATATTTTTTATTAAAAGTGCTACAAATTTGTATGGTGAGTTATTTAAAGTTATTTTACAATGTTTGAGACGTTTGCATTTCAGGCA